>DWQX01005385.1:0-13088 GCA_018245475.1 Pharmacophagus antenor
AGAACAGGCGGCTTTCCAACTGGTGTGTCGCTCTTCGTCTGGCCGCTCCCCGTCGAGCCTGTCCGGTATGGGAAGCCTTATCCGGCATAGCCTCACGTATCCCAGCGGCACGCAAGCCCCTCCACCACGGCAAGGTGGCGACACGTCGGAGGGGGGCTGGTTTGAGCTCCTGAGTTAACTGAATCTTGTACGCATAAAGGTGGAGGTCTTAGTCAAAATTCGCTGCGTAGTGCTTCGTGAAATTTGAATTCGTGAAGAACGAAGACGAATTGATGTTTTCGGGTTTTCGGCGACACTCTCGCTTACAGCAGCAATGTTTTCAAGACACCGACCGGTACGTTGACGCAAAGGATTCTTGTTATCCATAATCAACCCAGTTTCTTCAAATTTTTTGACCACTCTTCGAATGGTTGACACATTAGGTGCACTTTCTCGGCTGAAAATTTTGCGAAGATTGCGAGCGGTTTCAGTGTAACTTGCCCTATTTTTGTAATGAGTTTCCATAATTATAACGCGTTTTTCTATCGAAAAGTGCTCCATTTTAATAATAGTCATAAACAGAAGTGACAGCTGTCAAATTTCAGAGCTGCCACTTGCATGAGAAAAAAAAAATCCAATTTTAAAAAGTGCACTCTTACTGAGACATCCTTTATTATAGAAATAATAATATGGCTATTATACATTAAGGAAACATTGTAAATAATTTTTAAAATGTCAGTGTAAGTTTTAATAAAAAAAATATAAAATTATAAGATCTAAGTCTATAGTATTTATTTCCCGGGCGAATTTATCATTAAAAACGATTCCTTGCAAATAATTTGTACATTAATATAAGAATAACAAATACCATTTTGTTTTTAAGAGAAATACACCTTAATGGAATTTCTCGTCATGAATTCAGTGCCTAAACAAAAAAACAAAACTGCGATCCAATTAATAAATTTAGTATACTTTATCAAAATTAAAATTTCCCTAAATCGATGTAGCATAAGCTTATTGAGAACTGAAATCGTCAATGTATTCAAGCACGTCAATACTACTCAAAGATCGTATCTCCATCTTGGGGGATGAAATTCTGCTTGATTCTTAAGTAGTCTCTTTATTGCGTAGTTTTTTGTCCATACATTTTAATTAAAATTTAAAACATAAATACAACTCTTATTTTCTCTATAAAATATATCTGCTTGAGGAGTAAATATTACCATGAAAAATAGATCGACAGCTTGCTTTTAAAACAGATACGAATTTGACTATAATTGCTTAATGCATCTTGTTCTTTCATAAGATCATCTTTAAAAAACATTTAGTACAATATTTTTCATTGAAATTAGTAGAGGCAGTTTTACAGAACACTAATTAGTTTAAGTTTAATGTGTTTAAGCAACTTCTGTAAGCAACTAATTACTTTAAATTTATTAACAACTTCAAGAAACTGTTTGTAAATAGTCATGCTCAAACCGTTCTATAATTAAATTTTAAGTACTTTGCTCCAACTGTCTTAAATTGCAATATTTTTCTAATCTCCTTTTTTGAATTTCCAATTATTATTATATTTTACTAGGATATATGAAAACACAAATGTAGAACATTATTCACCCTTTTGCCTAAAACGAATGTTATTAATATTCCGTAAAAAAATATGGGTAACAATTTGTTAATGTTGCAATACTAACTAACGTTATTTATTATTAATAAATTTGCTTTGAGGCAATGTCAGTCAAAGATCAGTAAATTGATAGTACAACATGGTTGGTGCCGAGCAGGTGAGCGTGGTTCACCCAATTGGCAGGCGGGTTCTGGCATACCACCAGGTTATCCATTCCATTACCCTGTATTATGCGTGCGTATATTTTTGACGCACGCGTCACCTCTCCGATCTAATATGGATATGACGCCTTTGTCATTTTGCAAACCACCGTAAGTTATGTAGCAATCCAAAATCAAACTGGGCAGCCATCACTTATCTTATAATAATAATGCTTTTAAATTTAATAAAGCAGAAAAACGCTACATATAAATCACAATCAATCTAATGCTTTACTTTTATATAAATGTTATTTAGTGTGTAAAATAACTTGTTAATGAAAAATTAATCGGGAACAAAAACATTTAATAGCAGAGAATGATTTTTACTTAAAATATAGCTCTATTTTTTACATGGATAGATTTTTTTAAAGAATTTAACGGTATGTATAGTATGTAACGCCTGTTGGTAGGAATAAAAAACTTCAACAATGTATGACTTTTTTTTAAATGCTATATTTGTAACAATAGTTTATTGAATCATGAAATACTGTAATTAAAGTTCTTAAATATGCAACAAAAGTATCGATCGGTTTAAAGTAATCATTTGGAATAGAACCCATGTGTATAGCAAATGCATGTCGTTACATTTAATAATAACTATTAGGTTTATCAGTTGGTTTCTCAATATGTATTATTACAATTAATAGTAACACTTAATATTCATTTGATGACTAAGGTATTCTAGTGACCACTTAAATACCAATGGTTTATTTATAATGCTTACTGTTTTGTTACTACAGTAAAATTGAAATATCATAAAATAAAAAAAAAAAATTGCAAAAATAATTTCTAAAGAAAACAATTAAGCAAGTGCTCGACGTTATAAAAATAGCCTTTATATGAATATTGTAACTGAAAACCTATAGGCAAGGTCATTAATTATCCGAAAAACATTTAATTGATTTTGGTCGCAATTAATTACAGTATTAAATCGTTTTTAACTGAGGTCGTGAATATGGTACTATAACATGTATCGTATTTCTAGTTTAGCTAATTAACGGTAAAGACATCCAAGACTAAAAAGAAAGTCACTACTGTAAGTTTTATCTATGGTCAAATAACGAATCTTATAAGCCCATACGGTTACCGAGCGATAAGTTGATTATTATAAATTTCATTTGCACATTTATGACTAAATCTTCGGTTCAGTCAGTTAAAAAAAAATTTACTGCAATTCGCATCGATTGCAACGAAGCTAAACTTTGTTACGAACAAAAAGTTTCAGTCGAATGTCGATGTGTGTCGGCACGACGGCCCCTGGCCGCTTGCCAGTCCCTGGCTACCTCACTTCCGAAGATACTTACAGACACGTATTTCTTTCTCAATAATCTGAACAAAGCTTTGTGAAAATAAACTTTCAACTCTATTGATTTTAATAGTGTTATATATAATCGTGTTCAGGTATTACGATAAACCTTATTGAGTAGATCCACTACAATTATCTGGACATTATCGTAACAGATATTTGTTATTTGTAAATCATTGTGATCGATATCCAGTATATACATTATTATATTTACATATCAATATTAGTCAAAAACTGAATAATTATATTTTGTCAATTTGTAACACAACTACGATGTTTTTCTTATTTATTTCAAGAGCGATAATTGCTAATGATTATAATTGCAGATGTTGGCGCTGTTTTTTTTTAACATAAGCATAAGAATAAATAGTCCATTTTACTTTTTCACGTCTGGTACTCGTGATCTTTTCTCACAAGGAGACAGTCAACGCCTTTGTCCACTATGCTAGTCAGACGAAAATAACCAGTCACATGTCCTGGAACCCGAACATCTTGTTCTTAAAACATGTCAGTTTCTTCGCGATATTTTATAATAGTTCATTAAAAGCCAGAGTGCAGCGAGAATCAAAATTTACCATGTAAAGTAGCGCGAAGATCTCATTAACAAATGAGCTGTTCTTAATATTTTCTTGTCTGTTTCTTTTACGTGTGTTGTTACAGATAGGTAGAAAGTCTTAACTGTAGTTTTGCGTTTTTGTATACGAAGCATACAAAATATAAAGATTAGCAGTTTGCTAAAACTTTCGTTTCAGTTGTTTGTGAATGTTGATAATCAGAATCTACAGATTCTTACGCAAACAGTGTATTGTACTGTAAATGCACTCTATTGAGAAATATAAATAATTTGTGGAAAATGTTTTTTTGTCAGAATGCTTGTGTTTACAAGTTAGCGCACACATGTTCGTATTAATTTTTGAATGATTTTGTACGAAACTATCTATATCGATACCTTATATGCGGTTATAACAAAACTTCATTTTATGTTAAACGTTTAATTTTGAGTAGATAACAGAATTGACATCGATTAAAGACTAACAAATCGCATTAATATTCGTCATTGTCTTAAATTTTAATACCGTTTTAAAGGCTATTATGGTAAATTTACATATAGAATTAAAGTTTATTAAATATTTTTATAAAATGAAAAACAAAATGTTCAGAAGCATATTATATAACTATAGCATTCAGGGTACCGTACCTTTAGATTTACTTGACATTTAAATGTTTAGATTATCTTTGTAGCAATTTGTTGCAAGATGATAAGGTTTATAACAATTTTGGGGGCATCAACTCTTTGACGCTCGTCAACTAAGAGCTGTTTTGGCACATCTGCGCTCATTTATACACTGGCTATTTGTCGAAACGAATTGAAAAATAGAGCTGAGATAATGCATGCCTTACAGAGCTCTGCTAACAATCAAGGTGGCATGAATTACTTTTGGAATTTTTTGAGTAACTAATAACAATTTAATGTGGATAAAAGTTGCTAGCAGTAATGGGACATGTAAACTTTTTGTGTTGTTATTCATTGTTTGTGACTCAAGTGAATGTCACGGCTGCTATTAAAAATGCGGAATTTTAAGTTTCTTGTACTTAAATGCATGTAAATATATAAGGTCTATATTCAAAGTGGTCTCTTCGATTTATTGCATGTGAATTTTGTGAATCACGCATTCGCGATAAAATTATATTTAGAACCAGATACCAGAATATTGTTTATGTGTGAAAATGTGCGCACTGCCGGCCATTTATTTAATATTGTAGCGATTGAATATTGACGAAGTCAACCGGATATTTGAATTATATTTAGATGTACCTATGGAAACTGTAATGAATAATGTACAGGTAATACGCGAAGGAAGTTTTTCACTTGGTATGAAGACATAATTCATAAATGTTAACTGTTATAGTGTAGAAGTCCGTTTACGCGGAGTAGAAGATTATTATGATGTCTATAACAATAAATGTTACTAATTTGAGTTAGTAGACTCCGTGTTGTGGTTTAGGCGATAAATTCTCGTTAACGACTCGCATCCGTCCGCACGCGCGGCTCACTCAGATGTTTTGTTGCCATACAATGTTTTACTATTTTTGTCTAATTTATTTTTAAACATTGCTTTTGCAAATTATTTTTTTTATCACTAACGTAACTAGTTATTTTCTTTAACGCACCATATAAATGTTATGGTCTTTGTATAATACAATATAAATTCAAAGTAATATTTATGTCTTCTTCTAACGAAACTATGTGTATTTGTCTTGTTTTGATACTTTCTTATATCGTGTTTGATTTGCAGTCTACGGGTATGATTCATTAATTTTACTTGTCTTTTAGTCCAAAACGGAAAAAGAATTCTGTTTTTTCATTAAAATTTAGAGATGTCGATTCCACTTTTCACAAAAAAAGGATTTTTTTTCTACTTCATACAATGGACGTGAATAATCACGAAACATTGACAAGGCCAAAATATTTTTAAAATAGATTTGTGTGAGACATTATGGAATAATAAGTGCATCGTACACCACAATTTTCGTACGACAACTTTCTCTTTCCTAACCTTTTTCATTAGAATCCAATCTTAATACACATTTATCTGAGTATCTGTCTCTCGTTACGTAGTTCCCAAACAATTGGAATACTAATCTATATTTTGTTTGGGGTTTGATTGGGGCAGGCTCGACAAAGTTATGATTTGAATATTTAATGAATCCAATTAAGGATTCTATGTCTTTTCTCTACTTTATTAGAATTATTTCTAATTTTTAAGAGATATAAAGCAATGATATCAGAGTGACAACATTTATAATTATTCGCACCATTAAGCCCGATTCTTGCTCTAAATCAAAACAAGAAACAATGAAGTAAAAGTGTATATTACTTTTGAAAATAACTATATCCAATGTCGTACTAAAACATACAGATTTTATAGCGCGCTGCTTTGATCATAATAGAGGTATTTCTATACTACATAGCAAACATATGTTTTTGGCAGCGTTTCTAGTGAAATAAAAAATTATTTCTCACTATTGTTTTTATAAGTTCTTAATTCGCTTGATGTTAACTTTCTTTGTTACATAATGAAACATTTTCAGTGTCTATACCACATGCCCTCTTATTTTTAAAAAAATTAGTTTCATTATGTCATGCATTTTGAATTTATAACATATTCGTTATAAAACAGGATTAAGCACACATTTTGAAGTATTAGTAAAAAAGAGTTTCGAAATATTTTTTGCAAATACTATTGTCGAACAAAATTTTGAAAGAAAATAAATGTTTTGTATCGGATATAATTCCGACCGGTTAAATAATCAATATAAATTTGTTTCGCACTTAAGGCAATATGTACACGTATTTTTTGTAAAAGTAAGGTTCACAAAGAGCACACATTCGTCATCCTATACGGCTGCCTAACAAGTGTGAATTTTAAGACAATTTAAATAGAAAGTTAGGTAGGTACCTATTACACATATATATACTTGAAAATCTTTAAATGTATAACATACAAATCCAATCGTATTTTAAGAATTGAATTGGCAAATTCTGCGTATAAATTGAATTTTAAGATGGTTTGTTGTGTGAACAGGAGTTTTTAAAATACTATTATTTTTATTTAGCGGATATGAAGTTCGATCGGTCGTCGGATCATCTTATTACTCGTTCTCTTCAATAAAACATGACACTTTTAAATCGGAAGTCGATCACACGGATTAATACGAACGCGTGTAAATATTTACTAGTGTCAAGGCCGCGCCAAGATGCAATTCCATTAGAGTGGTTAATTTAATGCACGTGAACGGAAAAAGGAATGGTCGAGTTTAGAATAACTTTTGGGCAGTATGTACACGTATACGGGCGGCAGTCCCGGCGCTGCGGGACGCCGATGTTATGTATACAAAATTCTCGAGGGTCAATCGACGTGCTCGCTTTGATGTCGAAAAGCTGTTCAATTTTGCATCGTAACATGTCATGGGAGAGATCTGCTCTGCGTGTAAATCTTGTAACTATGTTTCTTAAAGGGATTATTAGTCGTACACTTCTGACAGGTTGTAATAAAATGTGACGCCGAAACAAAAATGTAAATTGCTTTTAAATACTAATTCATTTTGTTATAGTTATGTAGTTTCGTTAAAATAAATGCAATAGTAACAGATGGCTGTTATAACAAGTTTATTTAAATAAAATAGAGAAAGGCTATTAAAAGTAGTGTCTGTCGTAGCAATCTGGTTATGCACCATCAGAGAGTGGACCGGAATCGCGAGTGCCACCCGATTGTTTCACCTCGCAAAAGAAAGTTAAATAGGCGGGAGTTGACAGACGACCTCCGGTCGGAGAGTCATTTAAAGAAGAAGAAATAGTGCCAAATGTAAACACCTGACTAAATAATTTGGTAGTAACCTACATATACAATTTATTGATTCAAGCGTTACTTTGCGGAACTCCACGACGCAATGAAACAAAATATTTCGGCTTTGTTTAATCGCAATTAATATGACCGAAATATAATTTTAACGTGTTTCGCCACTACTTGTGGCATCTTTAGGGGATGTTGTGGGTTCGACAGCACGACGACATACGTTCGTATCATAATCGACGTTATATTAAAACGCTCAAAGACACTCAAAAACCAATGGACAGGTTGTACTAAGGTACTCAGGTGTCTATGGGCCGTAGAAGAACTAAGATAGCGGACGAAGCTCAAAACATTTTAATCTTTAAGTGATTAACAATATTCCGTGTTAATATTAACTACATTGCTTGAAGAACTGCCCGACGCTGACGCCGACGATCGTAGTTACGGTGTTAATATCGATAAGCTGCGCGGGATCGATAGGTATGAAGGTTTTCGAGGTAAATTCCTCTTCAGCATTGGGTAATTTCTGGCAGATATTGATGATGGTAAAGCAATCTTGGAATACATCAAATTTTATTCATTACAAAAACTTCTTGACCGATATTATTTAAATTATAATTATTAATGTACTTGTAACTCACATAATAAATACGATGCTTAAATTCGCCTTTAAGCTTTTTTCTGTAAAAACATTATTTTATAGAAAAGAGAAAACACTATTTGCATACGGGACAAATAGTGTTTTCTCTGTATTTTTAACTAAACATATTTGCGAGATTTATGCCATGAATAATAAAGTGGAAAAATTCTATTTTAAACGCGGATTATTTAAAATACAAGAATTTATGAAGGGCATCTCTATTAAGTATTGAAAGTTAATTTTCTAAACCAAAAATGTAACTACTAATGAAACTTTAACTAACCATGTCACTATAATAGCAATAAATAACTATGCAGTAAGCGTAACTATGTAGTAAGCTATATAACTGTACTATATATAATTTTTAATAAATACTTCTTAGATCAATGTAATTTTTCTGATTTGCTAATAAAGGTCCGTAAACTTAATATAAAAATTTAAAAATACATTGTTAAGTTTGAAAATTGAGGAATTGATTAAAAAGGAAAAATAAATAACATAAATATACACAACTAGTAATACAAAATAATATATTAATAAGAGTTAAGTGTCATTTACCGGTATTTAATATTAAACTACTCCTTAAATAGTTAAAAGTCAATAATTCAATTATTGTACCGAAGATTATATGTATGTATTATAAAGGGATTGATTTGTCCATTTTTTTCAATGTTCAAATATTGAGAGTAATGTGTACCGACATGTTCAAAAGTAGGTTATCAAATGTCTAGAATTTATAGGTTACAAAATGCATAACTGTCTTTATTAAATATATAGTATTAATAAAGTTATTTTTTTTTATTTATGAAATAAACATGATGATATATTGTTGGATTTTCGTCATAAATTTGTTCCACAGAAGCTACTGTTCCTGACTAGGTTTGCGCGAACAATTAACGAGCAAATATTGCATCTTTAAGGAATGAAATAATTTCCCGCTATTAAAAAAGTTTTAAAAATAACCAATACGATTATTTATCTCATGTTTATGTTTAAATATTAAATAAGCTATTAATATACCAAATATCATAGAAGTACATCTACTAGTTTTTGCATGATGCGACGACTACAGGCGGATGGACAGGCAGATAGATAGACACAATTAAAAGGTCTGTTTTTATACATTATACTTAAAATAATAGCAGACGTTTACATCACCTTCATGATTTAAATAAGCATTATTTTTTTAAAACTGTATAAAAAGTTTAGAGTTTAGAGAAAATTGTAATTCATATTAAAAAGTGTTTACTAAAGATTATGAAACACAAAATATATCAAATATTTCAAGTGTGAAATAACTTTTATTAGTGGAATTATATTAATTTATGGTGGATATTGATGTACAATCATAAATCATTACGTCTTCATTAATCATAACACAATAGGTCTTTAATTATAAATGGCATTAAAATAGTAACGTTGGTTTTAAAATGCCCGTTTTAGTTGAGACATATCATGGTTTATAATGTATGCGTGGATTCTTCAAAAAATCTGTACTCCTGTTTATAGCCTATTATATATATATTATGGTTATATAAATAAGAGTAGCTTTTGCCACTAGGTGTGACTGCGTACAAGTAATAAGTTTTACATCATAAAAGGATTATAGAGTAATTTGAAAGCTTTTACTACAATAAAAAATACGTGATTTGCTAATTTCTGCATCTTTTAATTTTAAATTATAAGACTAAATTACAGTCTCATCGCGTTTCGCCACTACATGTGGCATCTTCCGGAAATGTTATGCGTTCGAAACCTCGACGTCAAACCAAAACAAAAGTGATGTCTGATTCAATAAATTATAGCTTTAACTATTTTTTCTCCTAACAATAATTTAGGAGAAACGGGAAATATCTATTTAATCATTCCAGTCAAATATTAATAGATAAGTATTATAACCATTCCTCTATTTACGTGCTGTCATATCTAATTTTAAATAACTCTCTGAAAGTTCATCGAATGAAACTATAATTAAACACAGCTGTTCCTGCTTTTAAAAGTATATTTTTAAAACAGTCCTAGATTAGTATATATTACGATAGTATGGTTCAGGGTTAAAGATTTACTCGCGCAGGCCTGGTATCATTTACGATGGTACGCTGTGTTGTAGTTAATTAAAGAACTAAACCTGAATAATCAATGGTTATGTACGTTTCCGAAGTAACCTTTAATCATGGATGACTTTCAAGCTCACTTATGTAAGCTTAAGTTATTGTTATCATTTCTTTCAATATAGTGAGGGTTGCTCTACGTTGCTATACCTTCAGTAGGTACTGTTTCTCGCAAAGTTTTCCGACAAGCTGTATTTTGTAATAATGTCAATTATGATTTTAAAACAGTATTATGTTAAGATGAACCCTTTAAGACACTAAGTAAGTCAAAATGGTTGTTTTAGCAATAGTGCCCTTCCATCGAGACACATTACGAGTAAAAATTGTTAACTATTAAATTGCGGCTATAATAGTTGTGGTAGTAAACTACTTTCAAAGTGTTCAGTAAGAGATATCCACCACCTAAAACGAGTTTATACAGAGTGCATAGTAAAAGCGTAAAAAATAAATTCGATAATAAGATAATTTGACTACATTCTTTAACAATTACACATTGAGGCGACTAATTGATGCTGTTAAGGCATCTATTGTTCTCTGAACTTAACATCTTGCATGACACAAGTCCGGCTGCTCGCCGATGTATCGTAAAATGGCTGAATTGCTCGTAAACTCTACCATTATTGTTAGCCGTTAAATGGAACAGTTTATGTATTTTGTACAGTGACGGGTGCTTATTGGACGACACATGAGGTCCTAACAAATTTCCTATATAATATATTATTTAGAATTTTCTCAAGAGAATGAGATGTTAACGAGATATAACATGTATTGTCAAGGAGATGAGGTGCTTTATAATACTGACAGGCAAATTATTGATAAACGCGAGCGAATAACTACACGGCTAAAATATGTCAGTAGGAGCTAAGAGACAAAATTATTGAAAACAATGAAGCAAGAAGATAGGCAATGTGTTTACCTGATATTCAGACAACAAAGAATTAATAGCAAATATGTATTATGTTTCGGTTTCTTGTAATTTAAGTACGCCCTTTAAATCGGAATATATAATAGTAACACATGTGTATGTGTATTAGTAGTTCGCCTCTAGGCATCCAGTAACATAGACTTACCACCAATGACTGTGGTCTATATTATAAATAGTAGCTGTCGACTATGAGGTGATAGTTTTTTAAAGTGAGATCGATAGAACAGATCAAATGAGTGATGTAAATGATCTTTAGTTTTTATATATTAATAAATTCTACCAATTTCTATGACAAGAACTGATGACATTGAATATTTGTGAGGTACAGCTACTACATTATATAATAATTCTCTTATTCTAAGGACAATACATGTCAACGTACAATCCGTGCTAGGTACATACCATATTTAAGAAACCTCATTGTTATTATAAGGACTTTATCACGGGATATCATAAATTTTTCAGTAACTTTTATGATCGCATAATTATATATAATTAAAACAGATAATATTTTTTTAGGGAAAACCGCAACGAACAAAAATTAAATTTTATTTTATTATTACTCCGACATTCACGCATTATTAAGATTCATTATTTATAACTTCGCTGAAATAACACGTCATTAAATATATTTTTAAGAAAAGTATAAAATGTTGATGTAATGGTAACACCATTTTGGACAAAGTTAAGCTAAGCTTATCGTTTGTACAAGTTTGTACAATAGTCTAATGTAAAAATATTGGTATAATATATATTGATAATAGTAGTTAAATATAGATGAGAAAGAAAAGAAGTTATCGCAAGGCAAATTATTTATGATAAAGTATACATAAAAAATTTAAAGTCTTGACTGCCTGATTCATCTATATATCAGTGTGTAGCCTAAACCGTTGGTTCTAGACATTTGAAATTTGGAAAGTGTGTTGTTTTTAAGGGGAGGGGAGGGGGTTCAAATTTCTATAATTTTTTTTATTATGTTCTGATTCGATAGATTAATAATTTGATACACATTCTGTAGGGGAATTAATCATAATATTAAATAAAAAAATCGCCACGCCCAGAGGGGATTGCGTGACCTCATAATACTCGTGTAGTAACAAGTTAACGCTAATACATTTAAGTAGATAAGGTCTACATAAGTTTTTTGACTACGGCGCTATATAATACATAATAAGATTAATGGGTAGAAAAGCAATTGAAATCTTGAACAACTTTCGTTCGATCGCAAGATTAACAAATTTTAAAATAGTGATTATATATTCGTTTGTTGCTAGAATCTCGAGTGCACTTTAGATTAGTAAGCAAACAAAATCGGAAAGCAAATAATCAAGCCCGAGCAGTGCGACGTCAAATTGTAATGTAATTTGCGGTCTCAGTTATAACGTATCCGTTTCATTAAAGCGTGCATCAATTGTGATATAATACCAAAAGAATCACACTGTCAATAAATCGTATACTTCTTCTCCACGACTTGATTTCCGTTGAATTATTAAATTATCCTTTTCATAAAAAAATGCTACAAATACTTTTTTATTTTCATGAAAAAAATCATAAACTCAGCGTCAGTATATACATCGTATATATGTATAGTTTTTTACATTATCTTTAAATGGCGTTAAGGAGTAAATCTGGGTTTAATCTGTATTGACTCTGAGAGATCATAGTATATTATGACCTACATATCTTCATATTTGTAAGTATCCTTAACAAATGTGATATGATTCAAAGTACGTTACTTAACACTATATTCACGAGACCTGTTATTTTGACGGAACAACCTAAGGTAAGAAGTACTATACTAAGTAAGTAAGTAAGAAGTAATATTCGTTAGAATTTTTTATTTTTTTGTACTACCTCTAGCAAAGTTGTAACATCTTTTTAAAAAACAAGTCAGATTACGGTAATGCACAAAACTGTTACAGATTCTAGAAGAAAACCTAGAAAA
>DWQX01005386.1:0-13087 GCA_018245475.1 Pharmacophagus antenor
GCAATTATTGTAGTTTTTAAATTATTTTATGTTACATAACAAGATCCCTATTTAATAAGGTAAATAAATAATTTGTAGAGCACTAACTTTTGAAGTTTTATTCAATATTGTAATTTTTCAAAGTGGTCTCAAACTTTTGGCCGGCAGTGTACTTAAAAACAAGTACATATGACTATTATTTCAGACTTAAGGCGATGCAATCAGTAATTTAATTAAAACAATCGATTTACCCGAATCCGAATAGTTGTATTTTCAGTATTCCGCAAACAAGCTTAAATACGTTAATATTTATTCAGTTAAATAAAACGTAAACAGTTATTTTATGTATAAAGCTGTGTGATATTTATTATTATTGATATTGATAATTAATAATAATTAATTAATTAATAAGATTATTCATTTGAAAGGTTACATACTCAGATACATTTACCATGTATAAGTATGAGATTAATAATTTCTATTAATATTGAAGTTAATATAAATTGTCCTATGCAACTGTTTCTCCCAAGATTAATACAAAAATAATATTAAAAAAATTAGATATGCTTGATGATGCTTTAAAAATAAGCATGCTACTTCGCATATTAAAAAAGTTCATATCTATAACCATCATTACAACACTCTTTATACAAATCACCTTGTTTAATATTTTTGATAACATAAATGTAATAAGTATGTAACAGAATTAATTTAACCTCGAAAATACTGAAATAGTATTTAAAAATTAATAATTGCTTTATCTATGTAATTTATAAACACTGAATACTAGTGATTGTTTAAGGAAAAAAAATATCGATGAAATAACTTTTGCTTTAGAAAATTCTGAAATCAAATATTTTTTACCAGTAACAGTAATTTATTTAAACGATAAGCGCCCAAATCACGGGTCTAAATCCAACAACTGTTTAAAATTATATCACAAGCACCAATCGTTTTAAATTACGAGTAAATGTACTTTTAAGAAGGTAAGACCGGATTTAAACTGTGTTTCAAAAACAGTTTATATTTTGCTCCTTTTGGTGTTTAAATATATTCTTTAGCGCGTGAACAATCTGTTACATCAACATATACTATTGTCCTAGTTGGACATAAATAAGATATAAAAACTACGAGTATATGTTTCACCTACATAAAAATAAACTGCAGAATGGTGTGACTACTAATCCCAAACATCTGAGTAACATGTTTATCTCGTTTAACATTTTAATTAAAAGCAAATTCTATTAATTACTTTTCATTTGTCTTACATGACTTTTTAATTTTATAATGATTGGCGTTTAAAAACAATGGCGAATGGTGTTATGAGATAGTCTTTTTACTCTACTCTTAAAGATCCAAAATCAATCTTTTTCTATCCCATGACCATTTTATTAATTATAATGTAACAATATTAAAGGGCTATCCTTTCCAACAAAAATGGTTAATTGCATTGAAATCTTTATTGAAAAGTACATAAAACATTATACAAAAACTGATGAAACTTAAAGTATACTTTAAATTCGAAAGTTTTACTAAATATGGGGACACAAGTCGAAAATCAATTTAACAAAATAAAATGCAGGGAATTAAATTGCTTATAACTTAACTTTTTGGTGGTACAAGATTTTAATCGGATAAGGAAATTGTTTCAAGAAAGTGTACAAAAATTTCATTTATTCTTTCAATATTTTTAAAATGGATCCATGGATATTTAAATGATTTGTTCAAGAATTTTTATTCAGAAAATTGTTTTGATTAGCGCATTGCACTCTTTAACAACAAAAAACCAAGTACTGAATTGTAAGTTGCACTGGACTGTAGTGGGTTAAAAATGTCACTCGCCAGTTTAACAAAAAGAAAATACACCTTTATCGATCGCATTGCTGGTAAAATTAATTAAAGAAATTCAGAGATACCGTTTTTCATTAAAACCTGAGTGAATTTATTTTTGTACGCCAGTCGTGATTGTTCTCATGTAATGTTTTTGTGTCATGATATAAAGAACGTTCTGATTAAAGATTTATTTTTAAATAGAGGTTTGAGAAACGTAAAATACAACACAAAACATTACACAGCCTGCATATTACATATACGTATTAAATTATATTTCTTTTCTTTATTTATTATTTTTATGTATTTTATAAAGGACGAAATATCTGAGAAAAACAATTGTTTAAATCTAACTAAATTTATGTAAAGTATTCCAAATGATATTTTCAATTTACTTTGTGTACACATTAACATACGTTCGTTAATTAAAAATTTCTCCGCTTTGGAAGAAACCATTAGTTCACTTACGCGGCAGCCTAATCTAATAATATTGACGGTGGTTAATATCTCCGAGTCTATAAGTTGCTTATATAATCTGTATGGTTATGAAATGTATACGAGACTGCGCAAAGCACGTAGAGGTGGTGGTATAATCGTTTACATCAATAAAAAACATAATTATTCTGTCACTCCTGCCAATACTTTACACTTAGAATGTATATGTTTAAAATATCTACACAAACGAACTACTCCGCGACGCTGTGCGCAGTCTACCGTCCGCCTAACAATAGTAAACATTTGTTTATAGACGAGTTACACTTGCTCACTAAAGACATAGATTTAGATAACGATTTGTATATAATTGGAGATATGAATCTTGATTTAAAAACTGACAGCCCTGTAATTCATAAGTATAACAATATGATGTATAATTTAGGCCTGGTGTGCGGGATAACAGATTATACGCGAACAGAATTTAGTAAAAACATTTTATGTCAAACTTGTATCGATCATATATACGCAAGATCCCGTTCACAAGACCTATTCACCGCGACTACCGACACTGTGTTGGCGGACCATCGAATGATCGTTCTCGCCTGTGTGGGGCCGTGCGCTACACAGGTTGTCTCAGAATATAAAACTATAATATAGCAGAAATTATTTAAACAACAATTAAATGAAATTAACTAGATACCGATAATGAACATAGCATATCCCGATCAAATCTATTTATAAATTGAACATAAAATCAACACTTGATATGATAAATCTAGAAGAAAATTAGAGTAAAAATCAATCGTAATAGATCTTATAATCCTTGGATAAATAATGAGGTGATAAAGGCATGTCAATTTAGGGATAAATGTGTCAAAAAATTGAAAAATTGTAGACATAACATGATTTTAAAATTACAGTATAATAAAGCAAGAAACTTTGCAAATAAAAAAATTAACTACTGTAAAAATATGTATATAAGAAACGAAATTTATTAATTTAACAATAATCATCAACGGCTTTGGCAATTAATAAATAGACTAACAGGAAAAATAAAAACTCGCTAGACAATATTATCACACGTTCCTTATGTAAATCCGGTATAACAGAAACAGATATTGCTTATAACTTCGCCAAACATTTCAATAGATGTGTACAGGATATAATACCTAAATGTACAGTTTCATTACTGGACAGAAACACTTACAAAAACTCGGCTGCTCTGTCATGTATGACAATAAAAACACTAAGTACAAAAAAATCCCCTGGGCTAAACAACATACGGGTAAATGACATCAAGATCATACATGAAAAACTAGCTGCTGCTATTGCTAAACTTATAAAGTGCTCATTATTAACTGGCAAATATCCTAAAGGCTTGAAGTCTAGTCTAGTACGACCCATACCAACAAAAGGTTTTTTAACTAACTACGATAATTACCGATCATTACGATTCTTCCTATAGTAAATAAAATCATAGAAAAGTATATTTATCAACAAATTCATAAATTTTATGTAGATAACATCTTGTCTGACAGACAATATGGCTTTCAACCGAATAAAAATACATCGCAGTTGATATCCACATTTATTGATTCTATTAACGAACACCTAAATGACAAAAAACACATCCTTGTCGTTTTTATTGATTATAGCAAAGCGTTTGACACCTTGCGACATCAAGTTCTCCTAGAAAAGTTACAAGATAACGGGATACGGGGGCCACTCTTGGATTGGTGTTAAAATTATATTGTAGAGAGATTCTACCAAGTTAAAGTAGCCCAACAGTACAGCGAGGAGATCCAAGTAACAAAAGGCACAGCACAAGGATTTGTTTTAGGACCTCTGTGTTACATTACTTATACTAACGACCTCATTAACGCTATTAAAACCTGCGAGATGTATCAATTTGCTGATGATACCTGTCTATTGACAGCGCACCAAGATATAAAGAAAGCAAAGCAACAGCTGCAATTCGATTTTGACATACTCTTAAAATAGTCACACGATGCAGGACTAGTGCTTAATGTGCATAAAACCAAGACCGTGTATATATCAGTACCAGCTAGAATAGACACAATATAGCCATAAACATTATAGCACATGCCTGCATCAAAACTTTCAAAGCACCCGTTGTCAATGTCCTACTGTTTATACAGTGTCGAGTCATAAGTATTTAGGTTTAATTATAGACGATCGTCTAAACTGGAAACGTCACATTAACATCGTATGTGACAAGCTCCGTGCCATCTTGGCTAAACTATCTCTAATAAAAAAGAAAAATCCTTTTTCAATCTTATTGTTGTTTTATAAAACATCCATTATTTCATACGGGTTGAGTTGTTATGGCGTACCATACACCACACATATTAATCAAATTTATGAGCTACAATTACGTATTCTAAAAACCATTGTTCCAGAAAAAATAAAGAAACATTTTCATAATAATTATCGACTACTTTTCAACCACTATAAAATAATGCCAATTCACACAAAAATAAACTATACACTACTAACAGAACAATGTTACAATTCCGAATAAAATAATAAAATAAATCACAAGAACATCACTAGAAGAATAAGTAAACAAAAGTTGGTCATTCCAAAATATATTAATAACTACGGTATACGGGTACTGGAATATACTATCCCTTATCTAATTAATAAATTACCAATAAACGTTATAGAAAAAATCAATGACAAAAATTATAAACATACATTGGAAAAATATTTTCTGAATCAACCTGTGTATTCTGAACCATATTTTTTTATTTCTTTTTTTTACTGCGAATACATGTGCTATCCATTTACCTGTTGCTATTTCTACTTCTGTATTTCTACCCTCAAATATCTGTTTTCTTAAATAAATATAAGCAATAAAATTACAGCGCACAGTAAAACCAACTGTGGTCTTCATAGCGTTTTTGTATTTCTTTTGTTACAGTGTGTGTTCATGTAAAAGAAATAAATAAAAAAAAAAAATTCTTCTTAATCCTTTAATTAATTTCAGAACATGATAATTTTTCTACATGTCAGCAAATATTTATGATTAAACTTATATTTAAACATTAGTAATATAATATTACTGTATATGTGACTAACACTGTTTAGATAAGTCTTTATCTACATAATTATAATGTGGAAAACTATTTAATAATTATAGTCAATGTAAAAATTGTCAATGTCGCAATTCAAATTGTTTAAAAGATAAAAGTTACTCAACGTCGCATTCGTAAGTAGTTCTTAATAAATCTAACATTTAAGTGTATTTCATAACACATTTCTAAGTACTTAATGTGATAATATTTATCATCGAAATGAAATAAACTCAGTTATGTAGTTATATATCTGAATGTAATGGAAATAAATGCCAAGTAAATGTAAAAAATATCTTCGGCATTATTAATTAAAGAAAAATATTTTGCAAACATTTGAATGTTTTCTTGTTTTGTAAAAATTATTTCGAAAAACATAAACGATGAATTAAATTTAAACTATATTCTTTACCATCCATCCATGTAAAATGACCATATTTCGCACTATATTTTTTTATGTTTTAAAACATTATATTTTGCGTATTTTTTCAATACGCAAAACATAATGATAATTATACCACCTTATGTACAAATCTGTTCATAGAAGCTTTATATAAATAAATTAATATATATACATCACCAACAATTATAGTTGATTACGAAGTTCAACATTTTATAATTGCATATAAGTAAAAAACGCATGATAATGAACTTTAATATATATTATTGATATAAATGACATTCTAAAACCATTGTAGTATGTTACCTTTTGCATGTCATTTTATATTTCCTTTATTTTATCTTTAAGAGTAATGAGAAATTATTTCACGCACCGAAGCGGCGTGGGCGCTGCGATAACGCCTATCTAAATATATATTCCAATTTTCGCAGTACGATCCTTTTAATGATTATTTTATCGGTCGCAAATAAATGATAAATAAATAAATGATACTTCAAAGAGATACCAACAATCAAAGAAACTATCCACGCATGTATGTACACTTATGCTTTCAACATTTTCGGAAATTAAGAAATCACACTTGAATTACTACGCATAAAACTTCGTTTCTCTTAAATTTCGTATTTTTACATACATAATTTAAAACCTAAGCTCTTTAGATATAGATATAAACCGACCTAAGAAGTTAAAGTGATAATTTATTTAAATTGTTGTAATATAAGGATTTAATAATTTTAAGTTCTTATTGCTGTATCAGAAATTGTCTATTGTTTAATAAAATCAATTTAATTTCATTATTTAACTGAGCCCGTTATCAATTTTATGGGTTCCTAAAGGCATGAATATTTTTTTAAAAACAACTAAGTGAAACTAGTGAAAATAAACTACTCAGTCTATTACAACGAAAAAATTTTAATATAAATTTAACCCAATTTGATTACATTAAATTTAAAAATTACGTACGACCCATGATAACTTTTTCTAAGTAGCATTTTATTCATATTTAAATACATTTTTTGTTGTATATATTTTTGTAACTCGAATTATTGAGGATTAAAAAACAGAGAAAGTAAGACAACCTTTTAGAATACAAAACAAGTACGTATCGCAAAATCAGCTACCGTCTAAGGTTGATGTCCTTCAAGGTGAATAAAACAAGATAGTATAGCTATAAATAATTTGTATCTATAGTTGATCATGGAATCTATCATGCGAAAACACGATGAATTCATAAATAGAAATCAATTTTGTCCCATAAATTGTTATCATTATTGATTTAATAGCTATTTCGTTCTTTTTTTTAAAAAAAAACACAACCTATCACTTTTAAATAGATAAATTTATTCAACGATGTAATTAATTACGTCGAAGTGAATCTTATGAAAATAAAAATATCTATGAATGCGTTGATATCTTTATTTTGAGTAATCGGTACGGCAAAGATTTATAATTTTTTATAAATTAACCATACCAATCAACAATTTATAACACTGAATTTTTTTTTTTGTTTTGAATTACACGTGTTTTGATAATATAGTGAACTCGATTTTTAACTGTAAAAATTTAATTTCTTTAAAATTGAGTTCGAAATATAGAATTTTAATTAAATGTTACTGTCGCCAACTACCACTAATATTTTAAAATAACAATTCGTCAAGCTATTACTTTATCTTTCAATTCGTTAAGCTATTACTCTATTGTTTTATTACAAAAAAGTCACTTTACTATGGTTTGTTCCACCGTGACGTAACACGTTGGTTCGTTAATCTTTTATCCATTCATATACCGATCTTGCTAATAGTCAGTTAGAATTAGTTTAGTTTTAGCGTACGCGAGACTCGAAGCGGTCCGCGTGCGGTATACGAGCGCACACATCGGGGAATTTATATATATAAAGAGATCTTACGAAACCGTTAGCACATTCGCACTACAGCCTGTCCAGGAAGTCACCTGTTACTTCTGTCACACGTAAATAAAAAAAAATATGCTGTTCGCACTGGTAATTATAATTTTTTATTTAAAAAAACATATTAGACCAAATTCAACTAGCACTGTTAGTAAAAGTTACAGCCAACCTTCCCGGCTATTAGACGATGTCGCAAAAACTTGTGTCTATTGCATGAAGTTTAACAACGAAGAATGGAGATTGTGAATATCATTAGCGTTTCAAGTAATGTTAACCTTTACTTTTGTAATTTTCGACACTTGTTGTTATCTATTTATCCTGCAATATATTTTTGATATATCAAATCAACTAAAATGTAAAATATTATAATGTAATTTATTACAAGAAAAAAGATTTACCTCGGTAAATTATTAAAAATTTGCTATATAGTCTTTTATAAATTTAAATTTTTATTAATCTATTATTTCTATACTATCCAAATATTACAGATTATTGGTGTTTCGCTCTTAGTGAACATAACTGGGTGTAGCCCAGTTATCGAAAGTGAACCAAGACCGCAAGTTTTACGATATGAGTTGGAGACTGCTAATATGCCCAATTCCTACAAATTTTCGTAAGTAATTTAGTTAATTTAATTTTTTTTACCTATCGATATTTTAAAGAGTGTTTTAATCAATATAAACTCCAAAAATGTTAAATACTTTTCACCAACGACTTCCAATAATAGTTATATGAAAATAAGATATACATAGGTTTTACTCAAATCTAACAAGCCTCATATTTATAGAAATATTGAAGTAATAAAAAAGAAAATTTATTTAATCTATGTTGAATACTACACTTTTAAAAAGTACTTTTAGAAACAAGGAGTATTTTAATGGTATATTAAAAATATTTTGCACAAATTTAAATTATTTCTAAAGATTTCTAAGAGCATTTATTTTACAAACTTAAATTAAAATGGCTCAGAATAAATAATAAATAAAAAAATATGAAAACGATAACTACTACTAAACGATTAAAAGCTCTATTAATGCCCGCTGATAATTCTATATAAATTTAATATTTGCATTAAAATTCCAATAGAAATGTTTAAATTTATACAAAAATTCCTCCTCTAAACGTTCGTGGGCATTGTGAATTATTTATTACGACTGCAGAAAAGTTTTTATTTTCCTTAAATATCTTTATTCTCCATTACAATCTTCTAAGCTTTTATTCAAGATAATAAGTGTTTGTCCCCATATTTAAATGGATCCAGTTGAATTATGAAAAATTTTAAATGCTGAAAACTATAAAACATGTACTATTGTTATTCAGAATTACTGAGAATGTAGATTTTTTTCATATATGAAATTCAAACAAAATTTTTTTACCTGCGTAGTAATTAGAGTTTATTTGTAATGATATCTTGTCAGTACTTTCAGTACTTCTTGACGAGTGAAACGTTTCATTAAAACGGTTGTCGACTCTTCTCCTGCGCTGCACGTGAAACACTTTTTATAAAATTATTTTGAATAATAATTTCCAATTAAAATTAGAACGTTAATACACATATAAATTAATGCAATGTACTTACAATGCACTTGGCAAATTATGTTCTGTTTGTTTACATCAATTTCAATTGGAACGATTTACAAGTTTTTTGCAGCAAATAATATAACAGGGTAAATTATATAAAGCGATTTTTAAAGACGAAGATTAAATAATATAAAAATTAAAACGCCTCTTTACCCGTTTTAGAATGAATGCCTAATATATATATATAAATGATGATATATATATAGTTATTTAATAAATTTAACAAATACTACAAATCCTTTCCTTACATACACCCATATACGAGTATGTAACAAGATGAACAAAATAGAATAAATAAACATTAGCACTTAAGGTAGCAATCTCTTAAGTGATTTTTCTACCAGCAACCAGTAATGTGAAAATATTTGTTGAAACGTCTGTGTAACATTTTAATAGTATAGTTATAATAAACATCGTTTAAGGCTAATTTCGTGAAATTTAACATCAGAATCATCTGATGTAGGTAATGTCAAAAAGTACAAATGTTGTTTCTCTGCGGCATCTTCAACAATAAAACTTAATGACATGAACGGCCCGCTGCGATATAGGATTTAAAAATATGAAATATAACTCTATATAAAATATTATTAAGGCAAAATAGTACACTAAAGTGATTAAATAAGTCTAAACACAACAATAAAGATGAAAAGATGGAAAAAACAGTTCATGTATTAATATTTTTTTAATGTAGATATGTAATGTAGGTGCTCGGGCTTGTACTACAGGACCGGCCCTGATTTACATTATTGTTACATATTAATATAAACTCTTTCATCAATAATATCGTAAAATGAACACATTGTTAATCGCTGAGAGTTTTTGGTCTGAAGGATTTATTAATGGAAAAATATTTTTATTTCCTTTACACTATTTGTTAAATGTTTCGATAATAGTGGGCAAAGGTTTAAAATAAAAAAAATGGGATACAGCAGAAACCTTGAAAAATAATATACGTGATCATTATGATTAAATAATTATGTTACCTAAAACATAAGATCGTTGAACTGTGAGTAATGCTACATATTTCGTATAAGGTAACATCTAAAAAGGAAGATACAAAAAAACGTTATCAACTTTTTGTGCATGACAAATCAATGAAAAATATAAAATTAGGTATTCATGGACCATACCAAGAGACATCTTAACCGGAGTCAAACGATCGGAAATAAATTATTAGCTTCTACACAGGTATAAGAAAAATTGTTGATAGAAATAAACAATTTTTAATAACGAAAATAAATTTAACAAATAAGTGAAGTTATCTTTAAAATTTTGGGAAAAAATACAAAAGTTCAACATGTTCATATGACACGACATCTAATATAAAATATAAAAATTATTAATAGATCTGATATACGTTTGGAGGGTACAATCGCATTGGAATGCCATATTAATGTAAATTTGCCAATATATCGTCATAGCGTGTACAAGCGTACCCCATTAAACTAAATACGTGACCCAACAGAATGACACATTGTTTTTGGCGAAAGCAAACGAATATTAAACCTCAATCGTATGTTTAAATTTTATTGTTGACCTTTTGTGAAGCGGGCTACATTCACTTATTATTCGACTCAGACAATTTTATGACCAAGCTTACTTGTTCCCTGTAATATATGATTTTTTAGTAATCCGAATCGAATTTTTAATAAACAAACCAGGCTATAAACACATTTCTAATTAAACTTCTACAGTTAACAAATTACCATGAAATATATCTTTTAAAGGTTTTTCAAAACAACTTTACCATATCAAATAGGTAATTCTTTACTTTTTTATGTACGTATTTATATATATACAAAGTAGCAAGGCCGATTTAATGCCTTAGTCATTATCTGTCAATCCACCTTGAGTAATGCGGAGAAGAGAGGAGGTAGCTAAGAAATCAATATTTATTATAAAAATAATAATATTCTTAAGTGACATAAAGAAAAACAAAAACCACATGCGATACAATAAAGTATGAAAAAATCTCAAAAAGTATTAGTAAATCGATTCTTTTTCAAACTTTAGCAAAAATAAGGTATATTATATCCGAAATAATTGACACTTAGAGAGAAAAATGCTATACGATAAGGACATAATGTGAAGCACAAAAACGTTGGTTAAAAATAATGTGTTACGCCTCTTTTAAGTTGAATGCCCCGTTTACTCTTCGAATACGCTTATTATGATCCGTTATTTTAATACACAACCATTATCGTTACACATATTATTTGGTCGCCATTTGTCAGCAGAAATAATTTGACATAAATTTGTTTAGACTTTTATACGCACGTAAATTTTTAATTGACTAAACTCATAAATTAACTTTACATGACAGCAACATTATAAAATTTAATGACGTCCCGTTGTACAACGTTAGAGAAATATCACAAAAAACAGTTCTTGAGGTATTACATTTTATTTCTTAAAAGGCTCATTGTCATTTTACGAATCTTTACCGCATTAAAAATCGGAAGTATTTCATAAAATCTCATTTGAATTAATTCATCTAAAATAGTGAATCTTTTTAACGTACATGGGGTAAAACATTTAATCTAAATTTCACCTGATGTTAAGTGAAAAAGAGGTCGTCGACGTTGAAACATGCTCGCCGAGATTACTTTCAGATTACTTTTTCACAGACTTGTTTCCGTAACGGAAATATTGTTGGAGGCAGATTGACTTAGAAGATAGTAGCTAACCATGAGGGTGCGAAAAAAAACTCTAATACCACCCAAACTACACTTCCATGTGGCCCGTGTATTGAAGCCTATAACTTCCGTGTTATAAGTCAAGCGAAAAACCACCGGGATAAAAAAAACAGTTTTTTTACGACAAATAGGAAATTTTTTCTCTCTTAATTATTCTTGTACGTTAATTATAAAAGTTAACGACCAAACGCTTCTACAACTCACTACAGTGAAAATTAAATCGTGTAACCTCGATATATCCTTTATATAACATATTATCAATATATTTCTTTATATATCAAACCTGTTGAAAATTATGTCTCTTTCATTGATCGTAGACCAATGACAGATATAGTCTTCAAAAACACTCAATTGGTTAACGTGTAAAAAAATCAACTGCATATCTTTAAAATAAGTTTTTGATCAATTTTACTCCTACATTAAATGTGTACAAGAATTCAATATTAATATAATATAACAAATAATGTTAATATCCTTCATCGATTTCATATTATTTTTCGAGACTACAAAGTAATCTAATTTACAGTAAACTCTTGTACCACTTTTTAATATCACAAGAAATAATACTCATGTCATGACTTTAACATTAATTTACTTTGGAAATGTCATCGAAGCGCAATAAAGTTAAAAGCAAACTCTTTACCGTTAGAATTGAGGAACTATTTTACACAGACGATTTTTTTTTTAATTGATAAGAAAAGTAAAACGTATAACAAATCATACCAAAACAAAGTAATTTCTATATTGTATGTATCAATGACATATGTATCACTAAGCTCAAGAGCACCTTAAGTATTAAATGTATTATGCAATGAAGATATCGTAATATTACTAGCAACTACATATTTGCATGAAAGACTTCTCAAAATGAAATTCCCGTTTCAAAAAGTTTTTATATTTATATTAACTTTAATAAGATAATGAATATTTACTTCAAATTTAAGGCTAGATTAAGACGTTGTCATGCTTTTTTACATACATATAACAGAAGTTAATGCATTACTGTAGTAGCTTACTGAATAGGCACTTCTATAATCTGCTACAGGCATAGACTTCTCACGACAGGGCATTATATAAATATTATATATATTTCTCCAAGTTAAAAAGTGTTAGTGTAGTACACTTGGAAAACAATATGGGACTTGTTAATTTTACCCTCTATATT
>DWQX01005387.1:0-13086 GCA_018245475.1 Pharmacophagus antenor
CCGGCGAGGCCGCACGCAGCCGCGGCCGCGACCCGTGAGTACTGACATAAAATACACACGCGCAGACGGACAACTGTACGGCTCCTTTTGTACCGGCTCTTCATGCGTGTACGGCCTCGTCGTCACTTAATATCACGTGTGTCGGGCCATGCATTGCCATGATGAAATAAAATGTATAACATTCAAACGTAATGTTTAACCAACATGTTCCTAGATGGCGCCACTCATATGTTTCTTAGTATATTCAAGCTTGGCAACCACCATACAACACAAGTGGTACACATAGTAATATTTTTGAGTACAAAGCTGTCCTTGATGGACGGTATAAGAGATGTCTACTTGTTCAAACTCTAACTCAAATGTCTCTGCATTAAAAAGAATCTGTATGTACAAACACATTCAATCCTCACATTTCAATTGCGGTCGGTTCAGGGGCTGTTTTCTTTTTTTGTGTGATCGTACTTGCAAAACTCAAAAACAATATGGTTTTTTTTCGCACGAAAATCGTTTCATGACACATTCCAAGTGACCGATGGATAAATTAGTTACATCGTTCGACATCTCCGCTGTACAAACGTAAGCACCGACCGTTAAACGAGTCCGACACTTTACGGAGCCTAAAAGCGCACACGCAGAGCTTGTCTCTATTTCTTAAATAGCGACACGCTCGCCCGGCCCGCTCCTCCCGCTGACCCACTCCACTCCACGCCGCGTGTTGCTCCCCGCTCGCAGCCCCGGTGCCGCCGCCGAGGCCGGAGCCCGCCTCGTGCTCCCCGCAGCCGGGCGCGCTGAACAACTTCGGCATCCACCACCCGCCGCCCGCCGCACCGCCGCCGCCGCACGCCGCGCCCGCCGCGCCCGCCGCCGCGCACAGCGACGACGAGATCGTGGAGGTGAGAACGCAGGCGCTACCGGCGGATAGCTGCTAGTTATTGGGGCGTGCTCAATTAAGGCTCCGCCCACCCCCCTCGCTTTTATAATATCTGTCCGTCTGCTCGAACACTGTACGTACAGACCAACACAGTCCGCTGAGACGTTGGTGTTATAATTAAATTTAAGTGATGTAATGAGCTTTCTTCGATGCAATGTGGCGCACTTGTTTGAACAGCACCGTGTGAGCAGTTAAACGGTCTCTAACTGGAACAGAAACGCATGAACCACCTGCGCAGTCTCGAGCCAAGTAATGTTCGGCCGCAATAAAAGTTGAAATCATTTCTACAGGTTCCGTACAAACCGAAAACGCCAGAGATCATAGACTTGGACGAGTACCCGGAGAGCCCGCAGTCCATCAAGAAGAAGAAGCTGGACATCCTCAAGGAGCGCGGGCTGGAGGTGACCGCGGTGCCGCCCGCGTGGCCCGCGCCGCCAGCGCTCGCCGCCCCGCCGCTCGCGACGCCCCTCATCGGCGCGCCACCCATCATCCTCAGCCCGGCCGTGCAGCACCAGATAATGACGCAGGCGCAGCTCCTGCACATGTACAACATCATACCGCCGAGCGCGCCCAACGGCGTCCGTCCGCCCAAGGTCATCCAAGCGACCAGCATCTACGGCACCACGGGCCCCGAGAAGACGGTTTACGGGAACCCGAAGGACCCCTTCATGCCGCCGCCGCACGTGCTGCGGGGCGCGCCGGTGCGCAGCGGGCGCGGCCCCGGCGCGCCGGCCGCCGGCGCGAGCTCCGCTGGGGCTGCGCCCGCGCCTGCGCGTGACCCGCTCGACCTCACATGCCGGCCGGCCGTGGAGATCGTGCGCGTGCCGTCCGCGCCGCCCGCAGCGCCACCCCCCGCCAACTACACCCTGCTGGATGGCAAGGCGCTCGTCGGCTCCAACCTGGAAATCACGCTGGTGGGGCCCAAGCACACGCCGCCCAAGCGCCCGCCGCAGAAGCGATCCTCCAACGGCAAGTTCGTGTCGAACAAGACGCCGACGCCGCCGCGCCCCGCGCCCGCAGCGCTGCCGCAGCACCCGCCGCACCCGGCGCCCGCCAAAAGCCCGCTGCCGGCGCCGGGCTACCAGCTGGGCCCCGAGGTGGCGCCGCTCGTGGACCCCGCGTACGTGAGCGCGCTGTGCGGCGGGCTGGGCCGCATGGACCAGCGGCAGCTCGCCGCCTACCGCGACCTCGTCGCCAACCAGTTCCGCGGCTACGGCGCGCTGCTCAACATCGGCACCCCGACCACCAGGACCTAGTGCGCGGCGCCGCGCGGGCGCCGCACCGGCTGTGTTCAGCGCGCGCAGGGGGGACGGGGCGGGCGGCGGGGGACCAGCTCTCGCTCGGTCCGCCCTCCCCCTCCGCCGGACCCCGCGGGGCACCCCCTCCCCCCGCGCGCACCCCAAGCTAACTGGGAGCAATTCCTTTATTAAATGTAAATAGCGCGTACCGAGCCCGCGCGCGGCGGGCGCTAGCTTAGTGTAGGTTAAGTTGTTTTGTAACGCGCGGCCTGCACGTAGCGGGCGGCGGCGGCGCGGCGCGGCGCGGCGCTCGCGTCGGCCATTAAATGGTTGAACAGTTCCCGTCTGGTTTCACTCGCGCCCGGCGCCCGACCACCGTCGCCTTGCCTCCTCGTCGAGACGGCCGACGAACCGCTCTCCCAGAAACCGCCCGCGGCGATACGATCGTGGAGCATTGAAAGTTTCGCGGCAGCGACATCTGGCTGTCGTTTGTCAAACTGAACATAACATACTCAAGCCCACAGAGATGTATAATTTTCTGATACTAAAAGTAATCCAAATTAAATTTATTTATGTCAATGTTTTTGAGATGATAAGTACGAAGTAAATATTTTTCAAGTGCCCGCAAGCTTCCGGCATGAACAGTACTGAAAGGGTTACTACATAAAATGAATTACTAAGTTTCACAAAAATCCGTTCAGCAATTTTGTAGTGATCGACGGCCACAGATAAAGACACACAGACGAATACTTCAAAAAAAAAACTCACTTGTGTCCTCTCAAAGGAATAAAAGTATTTAAATTTTCAAAATATATTCAATGCAAGAGCTTGATCGAGCTACAGTTTTATTATTGTAGATCTACGGCCTACTTTAACAAACATGACCGACGTCCGTGGCGCAGTGGTTTACACTCGCTTGCCACGCCAAGAACACGGGTTCGATTCCCGGGCCACTGGTGTAGAGGAGTCTGGTGTAGTGGTAAAGTTATTCGAACCCGCCCGGTTCGCCACCACGCCCAATGGTCTGCCACCATAACAGCCCTGGCGTATTTCGGCAGTGATACGTGTCAGCGTCAGATGTTTTCGCGGCGAACACTCTTCACCATCTACGGCATCATTGTCACTTAATATCAGGTGAAATCGGGGCTATGTATTAGTCCGTAACAGGTAAAAAAAAAAAATTCTCCATGAAAACAAACAGTTTATGAATTTTTCATTTTTAAAATTAATTTAAAAATTTCGTCGATTGTTAATGTGTGCTCAGGGAGACATTAACATCTGTTACGGGATGAAACAAGGGAAAAAAGATGGAATAACAGGCAACCAGTCGAAAATCTTAATAATTTAACCCTTTAAGCAGTTCGCCCGTACGGCGTGCGGGCCTCGATATTTTCTCCTTTCCTTTTTCGGTTCGCCCGCATTATTCATTATCGAAAGAGACTATTTAGTACAATTATTTTTCAACAGATGGCGTGGCTTGTCCATGTAAATTAAACGCTTTTCATCCGGGTTTTTCTACGTAGCGGGAAAGCGGGAACTTTTCTCTGAAATGTTTGTTCTACTGCATGCCGTGCTTGTGAATCTTATGGAAATTATCGATGGTATAGACGACGAAATAGCTTTCCTGTTGGACGATGGACTACATTCTGACACAGATATTTCTTCTAATCATTAGGACCGTTCCGCGGATGACTGACAATGTCCGAAATTGTAAAATAAACGTTGTAAAAGTGAAAAAAAAAATCTTAATATTCTCTTAGTCTATTAAGTGTGGTACTTAATTAGATGCAACAAAATGATTGACCGCTTAAAGGGTTAACAGCGAAAATGCGTATGCATTAAACCCTTTGCGGACGTGAGGCGACTCTTGGTCGCCACGACGATGGGCAAATGAGAGGCGTAACTTTTGTAAGCATATATATATTTATTGTCTATTCGAGTGTTAAACATGTAGGAATAAACTGGCATTCAGGATAATTTGTTAGGTCATTATACGTACCGCTTTCCTATGCCATGCTAGTGACGAGACATAACAAAGGCCTGCCTGCGGGCGTGAACCAAGGTGGAACCTCAGCGGCGCCTTCCAACCGTCGAGTGGTGTTAAAGCATCGCGGAAAGCTCATACGTTTATAAATGAATGAATGAAACGATTTTGTAACATGCCGATTCTTTATTAATATAACTTAACAACGACAGTGCGAGGTGCGCACAGATAGAGGCGCGTGCTGTAATATCTTCACACTACACTCGGTGTAGGACCGGGTGTGGGGGTCGGGGGTGCTCGCAGTCCCCACGGTGTGACGGGGGGAGGTGCCCGTTCGGGTTGGGGGGCGGGCACAGTTAGAATTCGTCGTGGAACGGATAGTCCGGGTGGTGCACGCTGCAACGGAATATATCATTAGCATACAATGTTTTTCTTTAATCGTTTTAAATGCTTAAAACGACCCCCGGCTACACGGAAGCCCCGTCACATCTTAAATACAAAAGTAACGCTTTACTCAAGCATGAATGAATAAATTTACACATTACTACCTCCTCGGACGTTGGTGAGGACGAAACAATGGCCAAATTAGTAAACGGTAATACCCGTTTTACACAACATTCAACTGCACAAATTGTACAATTATCACGACAGAGAATGCTACGCTAGTGTAATTACTGGGGAGCAGTAAATAAAGCGGAGGTCACTGCCTTCGGGGCTACTTCATAAGTGGTAGAGTTTGGGACGGTCGTAATGTTTTAGTCAAAACGAGGCACGTACTTATACTAAATGCCGACATATAACAGCGTCGCCGTATTCCGGCAGTCGCACGCGCGGGAGCCGGAAGTGCTCTGGGCGAGCTTCGCTATCTACGGCCTCATTGTCCACACACATATATATATATCAATTACAGACGTCACGTCAATGGGCGTCTCTACCGCTCCACCAGGTGCCCCACCGCCGTATATCAAGTGGTTACGCGGATGGCTACTCACTCGCCCATGCTGCAGAACCTGCCGCCGCACTCCAGAGCCCCGATGCTCTTGACGTCGTCGGCGCTCAGCTGAAAGTCGAACACCTGGAAGTTGGCCTGGATGCGCGCGCGCGTCACCGACTTGGGGATCACGATCATGCCGCGCTCGATCGCGTACCTGCGGCAGGGGCGTAGGCGTCAGACACATCCGGCACGAAGGACCAACGTGGCGCGACTGCTTTTTAGCGCAGCTCACACGACATTTGTCCTCGAAACCGTTAGAAATCTTAGATATTTTACTTAACTCCGCATCCGGCACGAAGGACCAACGTGGTGCGACTGCTTTTTAGCGCAGCTCACACGACTTGTCCTCGAAGCCGTTAGACATCTTAGACATTTTACTTAACTCCGCATCCGGCTCGAAGGACCAACGTGGTGCGACTTCTTTCTGGCGCAGCTCACACGACATTTGGTATTACCAAACGAGATATTTTACTTATGGACTGGTGTCGAAAAAGAAACGTCCGTTCGGTTGAGTTTTGACAGAAGACCGCACTGCACAAGCTTCATTCAGAAGTGCTAACGTTGGTTAAGGAATTGAGTCGGGTCAGAATTTATCAGTCGATAGGTATCAGCCGCAAAGGACAACGCGCCAGACGTGCGCTCAGAGCAGGGCTCGCGGACGACAGTGTTCACTCACACTGGATTTCGCTGTCCCGCTTTGATGGAGCAAAATGTTAAAGGCAATGTGAAACTATAACAGTCAGTCTGCTGCTTAATTGCTTTTTCGATTAACCCGTCGCTCGCGACAGTCGCACCGGAGCGTTCTGTATCCATCATCTATTTACTTGACTATCCACATACACAGTTCCCCAACTGCCCTGGCTAGGCTACCACTCTCGATGAACAATTTGGCGCCGTGACAGCGTCGCTGTGTACCGACAGTCATACAAGTGGGGGGGTCAGTGTTGTGCATGCTCTCACCTGATGAGGACCTGCGCGACGCTCTTGCCGTGGCGGTCGGCGACGGCCTTGAGGCGCGGGTCCTCCAACAGCTGCGGGTCGCCGGGCTTCGCCCACGGGCGGTCCGGCGAGCCCAGCGGCGAGTACGCCGTCACCGCCAGCCCCAGCGCGCGGCAGTGCTGCACCAGCGGGCGCTGGTTCAGGTACGGGTGCACCTCGATCTGGCACAAGCGAGCGACGCGTGAAGGCCGGGGCTCTGATGCAACTAGTAGCACTCGTAATAATGTAACCGGAGAAGAATAAGTCAATATTCCTCGGCATCACCTGGTTGACGGCGGGCTTGATCCTGGCCGCGGCCATCACGCGGTCCACCTGCTGCTTGTTGAAGTTGGAGACGCCGATGCTGCGCACCAGGCCCTTGTCCACCAGCGCCTCCATGGCGCGCCACGTGTCCACGTAGTCCACGGTCGACGGCGCCGCCTTCCCCTCGCTGTCCACCGGGAACTGCTCATCACCTTCCTGGAGACACCAGACACTAAGATTCTCTTCTATCTTGTTCTATATCAGCTATAGTATAACATGTAAGGGAGATGTAGTTCTATCGTATACGATCCTACCGACAACGAGCTACTAGACCCTAGACAGAGACCAGAGGCAATATCAAAGAATAATTTACACGAGATTACAGATGAAAAGATTGGATATCATTTTTAAAATGTCTGCAGGAATTTAACTAAGATTAGTTAATAAAACGAGATGTGATTCATCAGCTAAATATGATATAGCATATAGATTAGTACAGAAATTACTAGTTACTACAACGAATATGTAAACTGATGAGTAGATTAAAAAGTTAAAGAATAGAATGTGTACATCCCCTAATACAGAGTCGGGAAGAATGTGTGGAACAACAAAACCAATCGACCTCGATCTCACCCGATGTTAAGTGACAATGAAGGCGGTAAATGTCGGAGTCTGTCCATCCAGCGACGCTGTCACGGCGGCAATCGATGTCGAGTGTGGTAGCTAAGTAAGTTTGAAAAGTCTAGCGAAAGGGCTAAACGAACTGTACACACCTTGTAAGCTTGGGGCCAGTGGATGAGGTACAGGTCCAAGTACTCCAGGCCCAGGTCTTTCAGGCTGGTCTTCACGGCGCCCTCAACGAGGTCCGGCCTGTGTTGGGTGCACCATAGCTTCGATGTGATGAAGATGTCCTCCCTGTAAGGCAGAAATTACTTTTTGTAGTGCATATGTTTAAAAATCCGTGGATCCTTTATATTTTTCTGACTAAGTAAACAGGCGTTAGACCTCACCCCATTTTTTTGGGCGTGGTTATTTTTTTATTTACTATCAATCTCCCTCCAGCGTCCGTACTAAACTTCGAATGAATCGAGTCGGAGAATAAAAAGTTCTATTAAAATTTGAACCCCCTTTTCACACCCTCTTAGGGGTAGGAATTTCACAAAACCACACAAATACACGCATCACAAAGACTACAGCCTCTAAATTCCAGGTCTCTTGTAGCAGCGGTTTAGGCTGCGCGTTGATATATAGGTCAGACAGGATTTCGAATTTTAGATTTAAACAGATGTATTGAAGAAGTCGGTCTAGATCAGCGTTTCCCAAGGTTGGGGGGGGGGGGCGTAGGCCCCGCTAGGAAGCATTTTGGTCATTTGGAAGGGCAAACGGCATCCTTAGAAAATAACTAGTATAATCCATTGCATTTTCGAGTTTATTGGGGGCATTGGATAAAAAAATATTGAGTCGAGAGGGACAGAAATTTTTTTTACTAAAATTTTAATTATTAACGTATGGTTAATCACACTGTTTATTTATTGTATAAACAGATAAAATATTGACTGCATATTAATGACAGACTTAGTTTTCAACAAACAAGTTTACTGTAATCTAGGTTAAGGTGAAATAGTCTAAGACCTGAGTACACAGTCTGTTGATTGATTAAAGAGGTAGTATTAGACAGTTTAGTCATTAAGATACATTATTCCTTAACCCTTTGAGCGGTTCGATTGTCAGACGTTAGGCGGGCGCCGCAAACTGTCCAGTCCTTACCCCTACCGTGACCATCGTACTTTTTACGTAAGAACGCCATTTGAGCAGACTTAACTTTTACAATATACTATATAGATTTTAACTCAAATAAACTATGAAGCGACCTCAAAAGACGTAATAACCATGGATTCCATTAAGCAACTGCGTTACGAGAATCCTTACCTCGCTAATTCCTCAATGTCTAAAGCCTTAAGTCTTCAACCAGCGCGTCCCGATCACCTACGGAGCGTAAACTTGGACCTTGACCTCTGGGCTGGTCCACTGACTTAAGGTCACTCGGCGTGGGACGGAAAGAGCCGTGCTCGGTATTTCTCTAAGGGATGAGATCCGAAACGAAAAAATTCGACGGATAACAAAAGTGGACGATGTAGCTCTTAAAGTCGGCAAGTTGAGGTGGCGGTGGGCCGGCGTCATCTGCCGAGGCACCGATGGCAGGTGGGGGAGGAAAGTCTTGGAGTGGAGGCCGCGCATGGGACGAGGGAGTGTAGGGCGCCCTCCCACCAGATGGACTGACGACTTAGTCAGGACGGCGGGAAGCGGCTGGATGAGGGAAGCAGAGGATGACATATGGTGGAAGGCATTAGGAGAGGCCTATGTCCAGCAGTGGACTGACAAAGGTTGATGATGATTATGAAAATAAATGGTTACGCCAAAACGCATATATGGGTTCACAAACGACATCGAATGGTAGCATTAGGACCGTTAAAGGGTTAAGATATTTAAGTTCGCTCATGGAAACCAACATCTAGATATAAAAGACGTTTTCACGCAACATGTAGCCACAAAGCAATAGTCGAAATAGGCCGTGCCAAAGCCAACAAAACCCAGTATTGGAGAACAGACACAGCGGAAATCTTAACACCCCGACTGCCGCGTCACCCGCATTCCGGTGACGGCCATTCGTCTGCTCGCGATGTACTTCTGCGTGCGCAACCGTTGAATTTGACAGAGTAAAAACGGTATTGCGATGTTCGTTTCATGAGCGTTAAGCCCGTCGGCCGCACGCGGGGCCGGCCCCACCTTGCCACGGCCCCCTCGCGGAGCTTCTCCCGCAGCGCCGCGCCGACCTCCTTCTCGTTGCCGTAGATGTGCGCGCAGTCCACGTGCCGGTAGCCGGCGTCCACGGCTTCCTTCACCGCCCGCGTCACCTCGCCGGGCTTCGACTGCAACAGCGCGCAGTACGTTAATAAATCAATCGTCGCTACAAATTTTTAATGCGACTGGATGTATAAAAAAACAATGGAAAAGATACGTTATTTATATATATGTATATATATATAAAAGTGCTCAGCTTAGCAGTTCGGCACATGTCTATCTGGAAAGAGACCTGTAGAGAGTGATAAACAGTTATTAAGTATTTATCACACGTCCCTTGCGCGCCCATACGGCATACGCCATTCGAACAGTACGTTAATAAATCAATCATTGCTACAAATTTTTAATACGACTGGATGTATAAAAAAAAATGGAAAAGATACGTTATTTATATATATGTATATATATAAAAGTGCTCAGCTTAGCAGTTCGGCACATGTCTATCTGGAAAGAGACCTGTAGAGAGTGATAAAAGTTAAGTATTTACCACGTACACACTGAAAGCGACCTATTCGTTACGGGTGATAAAAGACCGGAGAAGACAATAGCCGAGCTTCAAGGGTTGGCTAGTTAAAAAACTTTTGGAGGGCGATTAATAAATATATCTCTTTCAATCATAAAACGATGCGAAACTGCAAATCTAATTCCTGAACGTATTATATTGTGTGTACATTACACTGGCACTTTACGTCAGACGCGTGTAAGAGTTTCTTCGCTCCGTCAGCTGTTTCCGCCGAACGCATATATGGGTTATTTGTCATATTTGATGATTTACACAGAACGCATATACGACGGTATGTAAGTATATATATATACACATACGTGTATACTTTATTCGATGTATCATCACCTTGATATATAATCAACTAGTACTATACACACGGCGGATGTGTGAAAATTATTCAACGTTACGTTATATCTGATAATTGTATTATGACCGCTAAGAATTCGAGATACAGGAAGACTACAGAACTTCGTCGCTGTCCGCGGTTTGTTTGATGACGGAGGAGTGTTTATTTTTTTATCGTCAATTGGCTAAGCCGGGGTCTGGAAAACTGGCTTTCGAACTGTATACACCTTGTTTTAGAAAATCGTTGTGCCCACATACGAAATATTATTTCCTCCCCTTTCGCATTGTAATTCAAAAGTACCGGGTTCGATTCCCGAAAATTAGAGGCAGTGCAGTTGCTTCGAATGAAAGCTACCACCCCCCCTGTTGCAACAGTCCTACATGTATAATCAAGAAGAATTCTAGACAGCACACTGCTACCCACAGCCTTTACGTCACTTAACCATTTTCACTCGTACGTCGCACTAGACGTGACCACACACTAACAGCTGACATGTTTTTTTCGCATGTACAAACTTATTTTAAAAAGCAACAAGATTATTGTAACTAATATAATTAATTTAATTATGCCGCTGTAAATTTACATTAATTCGTTTAGCTAAATATCAATGGTAATAAATTATGTGCAAAGGGTTAACATCGGGTGAGAAATTCAGGTCATCCGTTGACTTATCCATCGCGTGCTATAGAAAAACTAACTCGAAGGTGTTTTTTTTTGCGGGTTTACCTCGCGTCTCGCTCGCACATATATCACTTATTTATTTCCTCTATGTAGTATTATGTAGTGTAATAAAAAAAACGGGTACAAGACGGGCTAATATGCACGCGGCGTCTTCCCAAATCGAGCCTTCGGCATGAAGGGTTAGGTTAGATGGGAGAATTATTTGAGAAAAAGTACGTATAGAAATTGAAATAAAAATAAATTAAGAAACGTTACGTCGTAAATAAAAAAAACAAACATTATCGCTTATATAAACATGTGCACGAATTAAAATAAATTTAATTGACGACGTAAAGACACGCAAATTTATGAAGGCTGTGCAAATACAACCAGTGAGGTAAGTTTTGCGGCTATATCCTCTATTTACAGAATACTATGAATCAAATAAGGCACACTTTTAATGTACCAACAGGCTACATAAAGGTCAATAAAAAAAAATAACATCTGTCCGCCTCCGTGACGCAGTGTTTCAGCAGTGGATTTTCGGAAACCACCTGGCTTAAATTAACGTAAAGTAACTTAAAGTAACGGCACACCTAAGTTCCGGCTCGCCGCCGCTTAACATCAGCTGAGATCTAGATCAAGCGTTAGCCCGTAAACGATAAAAACAAATTTAGATGAACGAAAAAAATTTTAAAATTTATCAAGCCACATTCGATTGGTCGACTGAGCGTCCGATAGTTAGCGGGTGGGCGCAACACTCGCTATCACGTGAACCTCCCACCGACCGCGGCGATTCGAAATAAACGAGGGTAAAAGAAAAAAAAAAATTGTTGCACCGCACACACTGTCTAGAAACTTCGCGTGTGTTACATGATGAAATATTTTACGAATACCTTCCGTTCTATGTAAGCGAAACATTTTAGGCAAACACATACGCCTGTCTGTGGCTGGCCAGGCGTGTTAGACAAACCCTATCACCATTCGGCGCCAACTCCACCCGTAACGCGAAAAGGGAATCCGGGATCTATACGATATAGTGCAAATGGTAAACAACTGCGCCACGAAGGCAGTCGAAATATAAATACATATAAGACGATCAGTTTAAATCAAATAAATTCACTAACGATTTTCGCCTTCAACCCTCACGAGACCTGTTGCACACCGTGCGTGCAAAATTTATCCAAATATTTCAAATTACACCAACACCGAAAACGTTGGATAATTCCTCTCGATAATAATCAAAAAACGCAATCGATCATTCTGCGTAATTCCTGAAGGGAACAAGCTTTCAAAATAAACTATCGACGTTTTGTATAAACAAAAAAAAAGATAGTTCCCATGGAATGTCCGAAACAAATCGTCTTCACGTTAGGTTTAATCTAGAATACGACAAACGCCTACGAGACAAGAAGTAAACGGCCCGAAATGCATTCGCATCACGATAAAATTACGATAAAATGATCAAAAAAATTATCGATTCCAACGTTCTTTAAACCATGCGACCCACTTGGTGCACGCCTCGTGCGTTGAAAAAGTCATTACCGTCCGTCTGAGCGTTAATTAACGAGTAAATAATTCACAGAGCTACGTCGTTATGAATCGATCAAAGCGGTACAAAGAAACGGAGACACGAGAGTCCATTTCGTATTGCCTATAGTTTCGGTATAATCATACCGATTGTATAGCAGCTGGAGGGTATAATTACGTACAACATTAAACCCCAGCGCGACACTTAAAATGTTGAGAAAGAGTGTTTATTGTTTTATTAAATTGATATTTTTTTTTATTTCATTTAAGCAAATCAATTGTTCCCATTTGCAGTTGTCGGTGTAAATTGAAACCTCTCGGAAAAACAATTATGAATTCAACCTATAAATTCAATTTACAAATATCACGGCGATAAGATTCGCTTTGTTTCGACAGGAAAATGTGTATTTCTAAAATAGTTATTAAAGAGTGCCCCCGAGTAATTCCTGGATCTTCTAAATAGATTTCACATCTTCGCGACTCGTGAGAGCGTAATTGACTAAAGTATATTTTCAATTTGAATGGCTAACCTCTAAATAATTCAACTCTTTATCAACACTAGATTTATCAGACCAGTCGTTTCGACTGGAAGACCCTATATAAGTAGTTCCGTATACTGATATGCGTTTGATGTTTTTATTTTTATATACCGCCTATGGCGACATTGTTCTATATATTTTAATGCACAAAACTAATACAGATACAAAAAAAAAAACAATAAAAATGTGTCGGCAAATCTAGTGTTAAATAACGAAGACCTAGTAGAAATGCGCGTCGATATATTATATTTATCA
>DWQX01005388.1:0-13080 GCA_018245475.1 Pharmacophagus antenor
AGCACTAACTTTTGGAGTTTTATTCAATATTGTAATTTTTTCATGGTGGTCTCAAACTTTTGGCCGGCAGTGTATATCCGTAATTTACACATTAATAAGAATACGTGTATGCGATGTTATACCTTAGCAACAATCTTTTTTTTTCAATAGAATTAATAACTTGCAATATATCCTTCTAAAACAACTAGCGTTACCGCTGTGTTTTTAAATGTGAATTCGAACACACAAGGATATGAATCGAACTTGGATATTTATTTTAAGTATATTTAGAGCAATAATAATTATTATACGATAAATGATATTGTTACAAAGAAAAAATCTAACACCAAACACATTAAAGTTGTATTTATTTTTTAGGAACAATTGCATTTTTTAAAATTAATCTCCACATTATTATCGGGATACGTAAAGAAATTCGTTCTTAAAAAATTATATATTTCAGCATTAAAAATTTTAATAGAAAAAAGGCATGTGATATATCTAAGCACGTTATTTCAAAGTAAAATTGGGAAAGGATGTGCTAATTACAATCTTGTGTGGTGCAGGAACTGAATCCTTTGTGTCCGCGAAGGATTTCAGCAGAGATATATTAAAATCAACGGCGCTTTTTACTTCTATTTTTCATCAACAGGATGCAAATAGAAGTAAGTGTAATTCATATTTGGTTTTCGTTATTACATTTTTTTCAATCGCTAACATTACCCTGATCCTGTTCCACTCCACTTCCAATTAACGATATACCAGCAAAGTTACGCAATGGAATTAAAAAAAGAATATTAAGCAGAAATTAAAGACGCACTAGTTATTATAATGCCGTGACTAAGCCATTTTTCAAACTTTAGGATTATTTGATGAAATATCTTATTTTTATTCTCTTTCTTTTTTCTTAATTTCTTTTTTATTTTCCGTTTTTACATTTTATTTATGTGTACATTTTAATATTTTAATTTTTCATATGCCTGTTTCCATAAATATCGTTCATTTTCATTTAACTTTGTATATACTTTATTTTCACTCTCGCTTTCATCTCTGCTCAACCCTAAGGCAGACTGTTAGAGAATGCCATTTCGTCTTATGTACATAATTATGCATAAATTCCTTAAAAAATTTATAATGTTCACTGACGCAAGTTCACACAGCATTATAACTACAAATCTTTATTAATTGAATACTGTGTAGTTTTAAAGCGTAATTGTATTTCTTTTATTGAATAAAAGTGTTCTTTCATTTATAGAAATTAATATGTTATAATCATTTTCGTATTAAAATATTTTTACTCGACATCAGTTCGACCACAATACAAAGTAACCTTTATTTATATAGCAGCGTATTCTTGTAAAAGGAGTTCAATTTGATTTAACTGAATTCTGGTTAAAAATATTTGTATCGTGGAGCAATGCAGCCTTTTTCGGCGTCATAAATTCTCAGCTAATGGGTTTCCCGCAACAGGATTAATAATAGCAGTGGCAATTTATTTTGCATGCCGGAGCGACTTTCATTCATTTTATATTGATGTCTATTGCGCTTGGAGTAAAAATTGATGAAAACATATACAAACTACAATAAAAGTGAACACCAAAAAAAAATTTTTTTTTCAACGTATCAATTCGTTTTATACAATAATTGTTAAATGAAAAATAAGAATTTAATTATTACTAGTTAGTAGTATTATTACCTTTTTTTAAACAAATTTTTATATAACCCAAGAAAAATTATTAACAGTGGTGAAAAATATTATTTCATTAAATATACGCAAGCAGGGAACAAAAGAAACTTGAAATGATGAAATTGGATTGATGGATAGAACGACATGAATAAAATTAAAACCTATGGGCTCACCGATATTTAATATCATGTGAAATAGAGGTTAGTCTATTACTGATATAGAAATCTTTTGTTATCTATTGTAATGTACAATGTATCAGCAAATACTATTAACGTACTATTATTTTACAAAATTTAAATGTTGTTCTTTAATCATAATTATATCAATGAAAACACTGACAACCAAACATTTGTCCAATTCAAAACAATTAAAGTTAAATTATGTAACTTATAGAAATATCCTTATTACCTAAAACAGTTAAAACATGTGTCTTTTTCATCGCAATATTTTATCAATGACGGCTATATTCGTCAGAAACATTTAAAAGGTTAAAAGCTAAAAAAAAAATTCACTGAAAAAGTATTAAAATTTAATAAGCATGTAACGAAATGCATTAGCGTTATTAATACACCATGGTCGACTGCAGTAAAGTTTTTCACTGAAACATGAAACATTTCACGTTTAAAATTGCTCTAGAACCTTTTCATTGCATTACACTTACATGTAAAAACTGTATGTTACCTTGCAGAAGAGTTTTTTTTCTGTAATATGTCTGTAACACATGTCATCATATTTTAATAAAGTAAATATAATAAGCAGAGGATATTATTTAGAGAAATAATATAATTGGTTTAATAAATCTAAACTGGTGTTTTCTTGACGAAATACTATTATAACTACAACGACTTCTGTCGTAAATGTTATCATACGTAATCGCAAATAATCTGTATAACAATTTATCTTTTATATTATTTGTATGTTTAGTGAAAATCAAATGACACAGTTAATAAAATAAATAAAAATCAAAGAGACCTGAAACAACATATATGTCATTATGCTTAAACTTATAACACCACAAATGAAATACTTTTTCTTTTATTAACATACTAATACATTCTTCCAGAACGTAAAGAAAAACAAATTATAAAGTCACGAAAAATAACGAATGAAAATCTTATCAATGTAACGTTCCTTAATAAATTTAACATCTTTTTTTTTAGTATATTAAACTAAGTCAAATAAAACGGCAAATAATCCTATTTTACGTCATAAGTCAATAACAATAATACATTACCAGTCATAAGAAAAAAAAGAACAGCTCGTGAGGGATTTGAACCCTCGACCACCTCTCATTATAATTAATTGGGTGCTCTAACCGCTGAGCTAACGAGCCCGTAACTAACTTTTTGAATAAAAACCTTATATAAAACCATTTATTATTGTCATTTATATTAATAATATTTAATTATGTATTATTGAATAAGTTTAAACAACTAAAAACAAAACAAAACGTCATAGTTTCTACTAAAACTTTTAGCGTTATACGTTAGATGGCGTTGTACTCAATTACAAATTCCTTTTTTATAATTTTTCTAATTCTCTGCTAATTTATAGCTAATTTTGTTATGTATTCATATTTTTTAAATTATTATACTTATTACACAAACTTGCTATGAAATCGTGTAGAAATAATAAAAAATTTGTATATAAAATAGAAGATAGGCAAAAATAGAAGATGTAAGGGATCAAGTAAATAAAAAGTAATTAAAATATTAATAAATTAAAAATATTTCTTATATTGCTACTTAATAACAATTTTCTATATAATAATAATATATGGAATGTGCGCTCGTTTACTCGGGCTATGCGTACACCAATATATTAATTTAATGTGTGAATTAAAATTTGTCGTCCATGCAATACAAATTGCCTCAGCTATTATTTCGATTGCAATGGAGCCGAAGCAGTGAATTTATGTTGCCATAATTGCAATAACTTTTACCATTACCCACCATTGGTCTATTACAAAAGTAGCTTTGTTACAATTGCCGATGACTACTCATATCGAAGTAAAGAATCGACGTCGTAAAGTTTATCTGTACTAAATTTAGCATCATACAATATAGCCTATAACTGAAAATTATCAAATCAAAAGATTTTTTCTTAAATTTTCTCAATACAAATGCTTATAACTAACTGTTTATGTATTAAAAAAATTAATAATTTCAATAATAATGCTTTTAATTCTTTAAAGTAGGCAAGGTGGAATGTAAATTACAAATAATTTCTGTAAAATTAGTTATTGACTTTTGTAACCTTTTGCTTTATCTCGTTTACATAAGGTAATATTAAAATATCTTAGGGCGTCTCGGAGTGTCGTTTTGTAACATTGTCGTTGAAAGTAGTTAAATTTAATCTTGTGAAGAATATTAAAAGGTCTTTATGCTTAATAAAGTAGAACATTGCACATACGTTTTGACGTCATAAAGATTTATACTCACTGGCTTTACCAAAGAAATGGTGTTGGTAAAACCAACCATAGACACACAATTTCGTACACGTGTAAGTATAGTGAATTTTTAATGAAAGCTGTTGCGTCGAAATGACGCGATCTGTAAACCTAGTGTTGAAAAATAAAATGAGAACAGCCTTTATTTTCGTTTTAATAACCGTTACACAATCATAACAGCGAGCTGTTAACGTCGTCATAAAAAGAGAAACTCAAATAAAACCTCTCTCTAGTGGAGTTCACTCACAATGGTGTTATTGGCTTTACCCGTACAGCTTTGCACCACTAATTAACAGGGTTCCGTTTCCTGTTGTACTTGTAATCACGTGATAAGCATTGTGAAAACTTCGCCTTTAGAACTATATATGTTAATTTAAATAAAAAAATAAGTGTTCTTATCAAAACTTACACTAATGCACTAGAAAAGCGTATAGCAACTTTTATTCTGTATTTTATACAAGGAATATTCCAATGTTTTTTTTATCGTTGTTATGGGCAAACAGTCGACATCGATTTGAATAAATGTTAAATGGCAATGAGGTCATAGATGGTGGCACGTGTTCGCCCAGAATATATTTGACGCTAACATATATTTTATGGTCACAGATTGACGGTAGCTCGCTGGGCGGGTTCGCAAAACCCTACTACCATTCAGACTACACTACTATATGCCAGAGGAGTACCTATAGAACCCGGGACTTCGCAAGGCAAGCGGTCAGCTTTGATTTCGATCCATGAAATATATTTAGTATTGGTTGGAGGCTTAAATATATTTTTTATAATTAAGGCGATAATAAATAAAAACAAACTAAACACAAACTATGGTCGACGGTACTCACTTTTCACCGGGGGAAACGCTCGCTCGTTTGCCTTATCTTTCCGGTAAAAAAAACTTTGAGCAAACAATATGTGGCGTGGGATCAATTTTCTCCTATTTCCTCTTCCTAAAGGATGAATTTATATTTATTTTGTTGATTGTTTTTTTCTTTGATTTTTTAGGACATGATATACTATTCTAATCTTATTATGAATAACACTAAAATCAATATTTTTTCTATTATCGAAAACTTTGTTCAGACATTATGTCATTTCTTTATCCATTTAAACATAATGCGTAAGACTTTATAGATACCTACATCACAGATACTGAATGGTATGAAAAGGCAGAGTACCATTTATACTAATTCAGTTTTGAGGGAACCATTTACTACGGATTAAATAACAGTCACAATAGAAGGTGTGACAATGTCATTAAATATGTCAAGGATCACGTTAACGGAGGGGGAACGGGTTATTGTTACATATTCCTATGAAAGGATAATATAGGTCACATTATAAGACACTAAATGTTTTTAATAAAGAACACTGTTTTTTTTAAGCTTTTAATTATTATTAGCCGTCATGCACATGCTTTGTTGCGCGTTCTTTATTTACTGTCAGGATTAATCACACTCCAGTTTGTATACCAAATTGCGAGTCTATCAACTCAAAGAATAAGAAGTTATATTGAGGTTTGAACACAGTTTATCCCCCTCCCTTAAGATTGGAATTTTGGAAAACTCTTTCAATGGGTTCTCTTAGTAGATACATCACAAGGAACACACCCTCCAAATTTCATGTTTCCAGGACCAGCGATTAAGGCTATGCTTTTATACATAGGTCAGTCAGTCAACTTAGACTGGATTTTATGTATAATGATTATAATGTATTGTCAATGTGTGCATGCGTAGAAGCGCGTAGGGTAGATCTGTGAAAAAATATTTCTTTACCAGATAAACTTCTGTTCTCATCACATGATGTGTAAGTACATTTAATAAAATATGTAATTAAAAAAAATTAAGAGTTAGTTCCTAAGAGGAATTAGAACCCCTAACCATTACCACTTTGTAACCTAACCAGTACCACCAGACGGATGCTCTTACCGTTAAGTTAACGAGCCGCTGTCGAATGTGTTAAAATGTAATTTTGTATGAATCTATTTCTAATGTCATATAATAACTACTTTCCTATATACAATATGACATAGTTTTTCATGTACTTTTTATACAAATTTTTCTATATTTAAATTACATATTCATATATTTTCCCAATAGATGGCGTATTTTCTAATTATGTAATAATTGTAAATTTAAAATAGGTACTACAAAAAATACTTATACTTCATTTAAATATTAGCATAAAGAGAAAACTAAACATTTTTTTTTATTTTTCTAACAAAACACTTTTGTCTACGATTTACTGGTAAGTAATTACAGGATTATATGTAGGTATTTTTTTGGCTATAAAATTAAAACAAGTAACATCAGCATTCGAAATTTTTACTGAATATAGCTGCGGCCGAAGATCATCTTAGTAGGTACGTAGGTAGCGAGTATTTCTGTCTAGGAATAAATAGTGTACAGACATCACTGTTCGTCGGTTTATAGGGCCCCGTAGCTTGTAGTAACAATACTATTCTGTAATAATAGTATTCTGGGCGAACACGCTATACCAGCTACGGCCTCATTGTTACTTAACATCAGGTGAAATCTCGAGGCCAAGTTTAAACTCATAACCGATGAAAAAAATCATTATAAATAAACGAATAATTATTAAGAGGTGATCTTCAATGAATCACTTTAACTGCCTCCATGGCTCAGTGACTACAACTCTTGCCTTGTAACGCAAAGATCCCATTGTCGATTCCGTGGCCACATGGTCAGTGGAGTTTGAGTAGTTACCGATCTGCCGCAATGATAGCATAGCTGTGTTCTGGTGTTCAAACATGAGAGCCAGGGTTCTAGGCAAATGCTGCGCTATCTACGCTCATTGTCACGTTGACGATAAAAAATTCTAAATAATAGGTTAGATCAACGATGTCGGTATAATTATAACCGTAAAACCCGCTCGCACCTTCTGCGATCTAACACACTTAGCACTCCACATTGTAGAGCTACGGTATAAAGATCTAAGAGGAAACCCTAAAAAGGATAACATTTTATATCCTCTCCAATATAAATTTCAAAAACTTCTTTAGGTGTCTCACCAACTAGCGGAGGTTGGCAGTCAGTTTCCCATATTTAACGCCGTCTCTCGCAAGACACAATTCCTAGCCACTCTCTGAGGTTGCGCAGTCAGAATTTGTTCTACGATCAAAACACCTTTCACCCGCAAGTTTTCCCATCAATATGAGTTGAAGGAGATAATATTTCTCGTACGTAATGCCATAGTATGATACTATACTTGTATATTTATTAAAATAGAAACCTTAAAATGTTTAAAATTTACATTATTCATTAAATAAACATATAAATCTACGTTGTTATTTAAGTAATTTAGAACTAAATTTGGATTGAGGAATTGTATATTTTCCATAACGAGTAGGTCATGCGTATCAGACTGGCTGCTCTAGCGAAGTGCGGCTTACTGCCGATCCGCTTTTTTATTCTACACCGTTCAGCGTTCACAATTCTACTATTCGCCATTCGTATGAGATTTTCAAGGAATTCCGAGGCAAAAATATTTCATTCGATTTGCAATTAACAAAAGCTATTAAACAATTCCTATCTATTTGTTTAAAGACATATTCACAATTTTTTATTAAAATAAAATGTATTATAATGAACTATACTTTGATTTCATTTAATTTAATAAAAATAGGATGTAGTGATCCAAGTGTTACTTTACGGAACTGCGTGAATCAATAAAACAAATAATTCGTGATCGTCATTGTGCTCCCGAATATATAATCAAGAAGATGCCACGTGTAGTGGCAAAACGCGCAAAAGATTATTGTTTAATCGTAATATTTGCTATTAAAAAAAACGGTCATGAGCAAAATTTTTTGTTGTATTATTGAAGATGTATTATTTTATCATTTAATTAATAACATGAAATGTTTGATTCCAAATCACTTCTAGGTAGGAACTTATTTCTTGCACTAAGTACTAGTGTGCAAAAATAATATACATATGCTTGTACCGCGCGCTACGGCCAATGAATTTGCTGAAACAAATGAGTGCAATATAATGCGACAGAATCATTCTCATCATGTTAAACAGCACCTATTTCTGTCACTGGAAACAAGAGTATTAACTGTCTATGGTATAAGAAAGCTCGAGCTAGTAACGTGTCAAGGAAAGTAATTTATTGCCTATGCCGGCACTGTTAAAAAGGAATAAATATTATTATAAAATCTTGCTAGTAATACTTACTTGTGTATAACACAGATGGATGTAAAAACATGCAGCCCGGGCAATGTTGGATTTTTGAAAATCTGTTTTAAAATTGTAATTTGTATTTAGTACGCACTATCAATATAATAAACCAAAATGTGAAAGAAATTTCGTGTTTTAATCAAGGCTTTATTGTACTCATTATGACATGAAGGTATTTTATTTGAAATTTAATTAGGTATTCCTTTCTCTTTCGTATTAGAAAACCCTTTTCAAGAAATTCCAGATGGTTACGTAATATAAACGTTATTATTCGCTAAGTTTCGCTTCGTAAACGTTTAATATTATAACAGTGTAACTAAATATTACATTTTAATAATTCAAGATGCAGAAGAGCTTCAGCGAGCCATCTTTAGGCACAATAGGAACTGGGTTAATAATTTATACAATACTGTACATTGTGGTTTTAGACAATTTCATATTTTTTAAGCAATTTTAATGAATACACAAATTTGACAATGAAATTCGAACTGTACGTAACAACTTTTTTGATTAGAAAATAATATAAGCATTCTCTCCTTATATTATTAAAGGAAAACTGATTTTACTATTTTTAATTTTATACTCAAATTAATTATTAGACTATGATTTAACGTTCAACTTTCGTCGTAGAACAACCTCACTTGCAGCTGGACCAATGAGTCATATAGATTTGCAACGTGCGAAGGTGAAGATAGTGTCGTTGAGAGGAAATTGTTTATGGAATGGGTGCCTTGGTTGCGTTACAAGATTTATGCTAGAACTCCCAATGAAATACTGGTGGCAGGTTACTGAAATAACATCAATTAATATTATATATTCGTTTAAAGGTATGATTACGTTCATAAAATAAAAAATTCTTGCAGATTCTTATTTTGTTGCTCATCATTTATAAGTTTGTCCTTTATCTCTTGATTGTCTATTATCTGAAAACATCACGGATATTATTAGATGTCACTTTGATTATAGCAGAGTTAATATTCATGGTTGAAATAGTAATACATTTACTCCACGCTTTCTGGCCTCTAGTAAGGCTTCATATGAGAGTCTACAGAAGAAGTTATTTCTTACTACTTTATGATACCATATCTATAATACCGTTGTCCTTAATTTGTAAGTATATTTACAATTAAATTAAAGCTTTTTTTTATTATTTACACATACTGTTTACGTCATAATTAACTCAGTAACTAAATTTATTTCACTAAATGCTTGCTATTATTAGTTAAATATAACGAAGAATATAAACAATATGCGACGTTTGGAAGTTGGCTTGGAATAGGTCGGATATACAGATTGTACATATTTTTTACGAAAATGAAGGAAACTGTGAGTACTACTACACTATTTAATAATAACCCATTTTAATTAATATAACAATGATATTTAAAAACATATTCCAGATGCGTAGTTCGCGTATGAACATATACATTTTGGAACATGTCTTATACGTTATTTTGTTATCCCACGCAAGTACATGCGTATGGTACTCGATGCACGTGAAAAAATTTGATGATACGAAACCATGGTACAATCTTGGCTACCCAGACCATGTCAAAGTGAATAAATTACAATTTAATAGGTACTTAGTTATTAGAGATTATGTAATGTTCATATTAATTAAAATTTTAAAACTGAATCAGCATTCCATTTAGAAAGAAAGCAATCGGAAGTAATCATTGAAAATGAACATTATTATTTCAATAGAAAAATACGATCGACATCAATATGATTCTGTTAAAAATGCGGAAGCACAAAAGTGATGAATATGAAAATTCAATCAATTTATTTAGATTAATTTTCATAGCCATTTTTCATGGGTATCCATAATAAACACAATTTTTATTTAATATTTTTTATTTCGGGGTTTTGCCCTTAAAGGATAGATCTGCCCCATAAATTAAAATTACAAAATATTATATAAAATAGACACAAACTAGAAAAAAGGAAAGAAAAATAGAATAAATAGTATAAGGCTGTTGTCAATGCGTAAACATTAAAAATATCACGTGCTACATTGGAATATGGTTCAACTAGAACCATTGTACCTCTTTATGTTATGTTTACGCATCAAATACTCTCTTTGCTGCTGTACTATTCGAACTCCACCAGTAAGCGTTGGACATCATCTATTTTGTTACATATATCGCAAGAAGGTGATATACATTTCTTCATAAGATATCCAAAACATGCCAATGGATAGCTCCCATAACGTAAACACAATTTAGATTAGATCAATAATCATGTATGAACTATGTCAACCATTTTTCGATCGTGATTATTTATGCATATCATTAATATGTAAATCGCGATATCAAGTATGATAGCAGAATTTTTACTCTTAAATTATCAACAGTAAAAATTCTGTTATTAATGGTACTGAAAACATAAATTGTAAATATTTCTTTTCTTTCAGCTACGCCTCTTGTTGGTACTACTGCAATTGTCGCTTATTCAATGTAATATTCGGCGATTCTTTCCCTTTAGTAAGTTCACATTTTTGTTTGAAATAAATTTTAGAGTGCTTTCACATTTTTTTTAATTGTCAGATGATCATTTATTGTTAGATATATGCACACATTACGCTGTCATTTAAACGTCTTAATCTCTTGTCAGCATTCGACAGAAAAATTGTTCACTTCAGTATTAATGCTGTCGGGTTTTGTGCTACTGCGGTATCGTTTCATCGGTAATCTTACTTGGGAACTGGTCCTGAAACAGCGACGATGGTTCACATTTGTGGATAGAGTGAGTAATTAAACATTTCAATAAGTTCTTTTAATTATAGACTATTTGCAGGATACCGGTGTATCTAAAAAGCCTTATGTACGTGAGCAATAATTGGATCAGTCCTATTATACGGCTGCCGGACCTGACCTGTCCTCGGAAGACATATTTAATAGTTTCACGGCGCGGAGATGAACATGCTGCAGTTGATATATGGCGTTACGCGAATAGATCAAATTCGTAACGAACGCATCCGCAGCAGTCACAGAATCCGTGGCGAAGCTTATAAGTTGCAGAAAGGTCGTCTTTGATGGTACGGTTATATAAAGCGCAGGCCGTCAGTTTATCTAGGTAATAGATGCCTCGACCTCAGTGTTCAAGGCCCTAGAATACGTAACAGGCCCAAAAAATGCTGGCTGGATGTCGTAAAAGCGGACATGTCGAAGAAAAATCTCATACCATAGGGTGTCGCAGATCGGGCAAATTGGAGGAAATTAAGTAGGAAAGTGGACCTTGACACTAGGCTTGGAGAACGCTAAGACGATGAGGATAAAAATAGGCTATTTCCCGAAAAGTTTTTTTTAAACCACTATAGGTTAACACATAAAATCAACTTCACGCGCTGTGTTTACAATAAGGTCATCAATGCTGAAGCGTGCTCGGCCAAAGTACTCTGGCTCTTATGTGCTGCTGCCGCTGGGTTCGGTGAAGTTTGCGCTGTTAGTCTTTTTGACGACTATTACAGCTTCATCGAAACTGGTTCACGGATCCTGTGATTCGTGAGCTCCTCCACTACGTTACTCTGGAGAGACCTACTTCCAGAGAACCTGGCTTAGCCGAACTGTCAAGTGGCGATCTACGTTATAGCCAAAGTCGGGACGCTGGACCTAACCGCGACTATCGTTCGTCTGTGACGTAATACGCCTGGGCGCGAAGCGCCCGGGTATTCGGGTGTATGTAGTGTACCCGGTGTGCGAATTTTGTTTCCGTCCCGCTCGACGGCGAGCGAGACGATTGATGTGTGCCGGTGACTGGTATTGTTAGTGCATGTGGTGTTGTGCATAGAGTTAATAGTTTGAGTGTTTTCTCTGTCTAACTCAACCCTTACATCGAGACTAATTATATTACGCGGGAGACACTTGGATAAGCGTACATTTGGAATCGGCATATAGTCTGTATTAACCATCAATTTATCTGGAAATGAATGAGAGCACAGTCATTGATGAACTATTCGATCGTAGGAAGACCACATGGACATGTGTTATTGCAACTATCAATTGGTATTTATGGTATTATTTTTTTGTCCAATCGTTTTATATTCACTGGCAACGGTGTAGACAATTTTTAGCGTATATATTTTCAAAATAGCGGATGAAACTGAAGATCACAGATAATTTATTAACAATAGTTGCAAATATAATTCGATGTTATGAATAATAATTATTATTTCACAGTATCATCACATGATTAACTATTTGAAATTCCGTGGAGCTCCCGATGACGTTATCAAACAGACTGAAAAATATAAGATGCAACTATGGCAAATGAAAGATGGTGTACTAAGTTCGAATTATCTGTGGGAGTTACCGATGTCGCTACAGATGGAATTGATATTTGATATTAACGTCGGACACTTCCATGAAACGCTGATCTTTAGGGATTGCGGTAGTTTCTTACACAACTTTCTATATTCCTATTTCATATTCAATTATTTTGGTTAGTACAATATAGTGCAAATAGTTCTCCTTATTGGATTTTTTTTGAATATAAAATGCTATAATTTTACATAACGTAAGAGAGAATGAAACCGTACTAAAACAAGGCCCATTCGCTGAAAATTCTCTGAACTGACGGTCATATTTTGACACCCCGAATACAAAAAAAAACTGCTCTAGCGCATAACTGTTATACAGACATATTCTAAGAACGACCAAACTCTTTTTGTCTTTGACTTCTACTCTTATAATTTTATAACAACACATCAGAATGAATTAGTTTGCTTAATCTGATTTCAATTAATTTATATATATATATATATGTAATAT
>DWQX01005389.1:0-13080 GCA_018245475.1 Pharmacophagus antenor
GCCCGAGATATCCCATCTCGGCCCCCACGTCTATGCGCGTGCCACCGACAAAGATGTGAGCATCGGGTGGCACACGCAGAGCCAGATATATTCTAGGCCAACACTTAAAATAAGTTGAAATCGAGACCATGTGTTAACCCATAACTGATAAAAAAAACATATTATTTTCGTCGTCGTTTTGTGTCGGTTATGTGTTAATACTTGACCGCGATTTCATCTGACGTTATGTGATAATGAGGCCGTAGGTGGTGAAGTGTTCGTCCAGAATACGCATGGCTACAAAGCAACACTTATGTAGATTACACTGTAAGCATTTTTTTTTATTTTTAGCATAATTGTACTTTAAAAAATAACAGGTTACACTCGGTGAACTTATTTAAGTACTTATTTCTAGCATTCTTATTCTGTCAAGCCTTAGAGATAGAATGATTTATTTACATATTTAAAAGCTTAAATGCACAATATCTTCTACATACTCGTAACGCGGACTTCATTTTTCAAACAGGCATTTTCTATCAGTCTACCTAAGGGTTGAGCAAAGAAGAATAAATAAAAAAGAAAAAGATAACAATGATAGTCGCAGAAGTTAAATAAATATTTGTATTTTATAAGACTATGAAGACATCTTACTTATATATAATGTTTACATTTTCGTGTAATGATAATATCAATTATATAAGATTTTTATTTCATATACTATTTTTTTAAGTTTTCCACCAGGGAGTAAGCCCTACCTAGTGGGACTTTATTAATACTTTAACAATTTCCCCATTCATAATTCCAGGACTTGAAAAGGAAAGAATCTTGTATAATATCTTAAACTAAGATATATTGCATATCTAGACTTATACATGATGAAACTTTTATTTATTTCATGTACTACATTCTTTAATAATTTTTCAAACATTTTTTTTTTCAATTTAACATTTTATGTATCTATTTGTCCTTTTTGCCATAGGTCTTTCAATTTTTTCCATTCGTATCTTACTCTGTCTGTTCTTGGCTACTAATTACCTGCAACTGTTTTTAATTGTATTTAAATGTAACAATCATAAAAAAATACTTTTATGTTCAACTAGATTCAGTCATAAGTATGACACTGTTACTCAAGACATAAGGTGATACTCGTGACTTCTGTCACGGCGTATCAAACTATGAAGACGTTAGATTACGTATGAAACATAAAACATTAAAGCTATTGACTAACAGTTAGTCAGCCTCATGAAAATACCTTATCCGCATTTTCGTCGTCATATCGGAAAATAGTGATGAACTCACTTTGTATTAAAGTACATCTGTGAACCTAATCGATCTTTCACTTGAGTAATAATTAGTCAGCGATAAGGAATAAATAATGTTTAGCCAGTTCATAATTTTTTTTATTGGTTATTGGCTAACACTTGGCCTCGATTTCACCTGATGGTTAAGTGACAATGAGGCCGTAGATGGTGAAGCGTTCACCCAGCATACATCTAGCTCTCACATGTATGATTGCCGGAACAGAGCAATTTTGTAGCTAATAAGATTTAGGTAGATTTGGAAAACCCTACCACTATCCAGACTCCACTACTCGTTTGGCCCGAATCGTTCCGGGGACCTCCGCTTTACAAGGCAAGCGGATAATCCACTGTGCCACGAAGACAGTCTAACAACTTAGTTGAAATTAATTAATGATGTCATTTAAATGAATTCGTTAAAATATAAACATTTATTAAAAAAATGTTAAGTATTTATTTATTGCCGTGAAGATTCTTGATCCTAGGAAGCTTGTGTTCAACAGAGGGCATTTATTGTTTGGTAATTATGATCAAGATAGTTTAATAATCAGTACGTTTCAATTAAATGTCTAGAGCTAGTTGTTATCTGATGATGACACAAAAGTTTATTTTCCACAATGTTTTAATAAGTGAATTTTATCATGGGCTATCCCACAATCAGTGCGTCATCAAAAAAGCAAGCGAAATATAGAGTGACTTGCATTTTCAATAATAATATAATAACGCCATTTAATACATAACAGTTGAAGAGAGTCTAATACTCTAGGGGAATCTCAGATTTTATGATAAGATTCCGTAATAAAAGCAAATGACAACGGTTTTGTCATTACTTTATCAAAACTCGTTGACAAACCAATTTAAATTAATACTCAACATGTAATGTATTATATTATATTTATAATATATATACTGAGTGAATATTTGTTCATAAATATAGACAAAATATTTTAAATAACTATTTAAAAATATTTTTAACTGTACTTTTCACTAATGACGATGTCATAAAGTAGTTTATGCCAAATAGACCTCATATTTGTTATGAATCGACCATAAGAAGTAAATCTATTCAATGCGTATTTTTTGGCTTAACATTTTAAATGTCACGAAGCTATCTATATATGTCGCATTAATAAAGTTTCAATGACAATATTTATTTACTTATTATTTTATATACATACACACAGAAATAAAAATACAATAATGAACAGAAATAAAATGGTACCTTCTTTAGTTATTGCAGTATCTATTTATTTTTAATAAAAATATTATGCAAATAACACGTCATCGTGATTTGATGATTGGAATTGCTTACAACTACACTTTATTCGTGTTAACGTTACCCTAAGACACAACATTACCAATGTTAACATTTTTATCAAGCAGTTAATTATAAATTAACGCGTAGTACAAATAACGAAAGTACGCCGAACAATCCTCGCGGACCCTAATCCCAGAATCGCCGAAAGGAACTTGTAAAGCAATAGTTACGTTATTTCCGAATCATATTTTTAACCGACCCTCAAAAAGTAGATTCTCGATTCGGCGTTCACGTTATTTTCTTGTTTTTTTTAGATTGCATTTTTAAACGCGTAGTTTTTACTTTGTTGGAAAGAATATTATTCGAAGTCGTAGACGTAAAATTGAAACAAAAGAAATTTCTAAAAGAATAGTTTCATTTTCCACCTGTGATTAATTTCCACTCGTAATGTTTACCTTGAGTTTCTGTTTACCAATGTTTTTTTAGAAAAAAAAAATGTATGCACAGAATAACCTTGGCAAATATGCGATTCAAACGCCAGCACTCAAATTTTTGGCAGGTGAATGTCGAAATTGTTTCTAGGTTACGTATCGAGATGCCGATTCAATGACCGCGTTCAGTCGCGCCATCTCTCCCAGATTGTGACTCACATATTAATTTTTTTTCTCTATAAACGATAACTCAGATGCGCTCAATATAATTCATCTAGCGATTTGTCGTTTCTCGAACGACATCGGCAATCGATCGAGTTCATTGCTCTATCGTAAACATAGAACACTCGGGGAACAATCTCACTCAAGGTCTCCATTCATTGAGTGATACGTCAAGTTCATTGATGGCTCCGCGCGTGTTATGACCACACAAACTACGTACGGCCGCGGACTCGGCGTATCGGTAGCGGTGACGACCGATCGCTTGATTGTGTGCGTGAGATGTAAACTTATGCATGGCGCTTCAATTTCTACCATTTATAGTCGTGTGTGAGTGTTCACGCATGCATATTTGTGACAGGACGCTCAACAATAGCCGGAATAGGAAGCGACAACGGCAAAATGGGCGCGCAGACTGACTCTCCAGACAAGTTCCGTAAGCGAGTTCTCGACTCTGTAAGTCGGGTAACTCATTATAAGTGAGACAATACTAAGAGAAAGCGCAAACACTGGCGAAAAAATCTATATTACAATACCGTTAATATAAAGAAGTATAGACGGAAATCCTGTTCAATACTATAACGCTTGAGGCGTTCAAAACATGTGGGCGTTATAGGTATTGACAAATTTAATCTTGTCTTCGATGCGTGGTTATTTTTATTTAATAAATAGTTAATATAATGAAACATGATCGTTGATCCGGTATGCAAATTTCTAGTGGTTATTACAATATTCAAACTCTATATGTAATATAAATAAATACACATAAAATAAATATAAATAAATGCTATAAATAGAAAGGTATAACATTTGAACGAAATATTACATTAATTATTATTAAATATTTATTTTTAACTTTCTATAATTGGTAAATAATGTAGCTTTATAATTAGTAAGTAAACATAGTGCAGATCTATTTAGATCTTAAAAAAAGGCCTATTAAGAAAAGAAAAACAAGCATTAATAAACAGACTACTTATTTCATAAAAATGTTTTTTTTTTGCATTTATATTTAGTTAAAGTCAAACCAGTAAAACCTACTGTGTGGTTCCCTGTATAACCAAAGTTTTGTGCAAATCGGTTATTCATACGTCATACTGTTACAGAAATAGGAAACAAGAACCAAACAGTTCCATCATATGATTTAAACTGATCAACTATTTAAACGATTTGTAGCTTTTGAAAATTGTATAAACTAATATGTTATTAATAGTAGTGGTATATATCATAACAAAATTAATTTATTATTATAATGGAGAATAAAGGTTAAACAAATAACATATGTTAATTTTTACTTTTCCAGCGTAACTAGAAGTTGCAGTACTTATATTATACTCTGTACAACAAATCAGCTTTTTCTTTAAACAAATATTACATAAATTTTCTGCGTTTTAAGTACGTTTAATAATATATATTGAAGTTATAATAACTCCTATCTTATTACAAAGTAGCACAAATAAATGAAACGTGGAACAGTATGATGGAATCGTAATTATTAAAACTTGTTATGGACATGATTAACTGTGAATAACTTGGTCATTAAGTTAAAAAAAAGAGAGTAATGCTGTCGGTAGAGTTACGGTCGGGCTTTTAAAATAACTTAGAAATGCTTTAGAGCAGTTACCGCGTTGAGTTAAGTAGTATAAATTAACAATGTTATGCCGTGTACTAGTGATTACGCGTGGATTTGTTCATGAAACTGTATGTTTATCTTATCATGGTTTTTTTATACATCTCCCTAACGCTGCGAAGGTACTGAAATTAGGTCCTACAGTTTAGCGTTCGTAAAAACTTTATGTCTGTTTCTATGATTTCCTCCAAATGTTCGCCATTACGAATCTCAAAATGCATTTAAATTAGTTACAAAGTTGTAATGGCCAAGTTGGTTGACGAGACTTTTCGGTATAAATTTTGATCAGCAATTATTCTTATGACCTTCTCTCCTGTTCGTCACGATCATGTTTGGAATATGACAGGTTGTAATTTCGTTGTCTTACGCCAATTTCTTGGGACTACAGGTTACAAATTGCATCCAATCGAATTGCGCCCTTAATGAATACAAAATGCATAACAATGGTCTTTGAAAATCCGTTGTCGGAACAGTTTCAAAAAGACCTGTTTGAGGTGGTAGCGCATTAAAAAAGATCTAGGTCACGAATACCATTGCTCCCGGCCTCGGTCGAAACATCGATCCTAAATAATAAATTACCTAACGCAGACTAATCACTGGTGTTGGCTGCAAAAACAGTTTTCAAATCATATAAGATTGTTTGCGTATTATGTCTGCCTAATTTCAAAATTTTTAGTTTAACGCCAAATTTATATATTTGCAGATTGAGGTGACATCATTCCTGGAGCAACTTTGAAGTAAGTTTCCTTCCTTTTTATTTTACGATCCCCTTATATTTTTAATAATAATATCGTAAACTTTAGACTCGTTGTAAAACTGACATTTCCCGATACATAAAATAGTTTACTCTATATCCAAATATCAAACCAAGACAGTATCATCTGCGTGTATGCTAAGATATTTTTCTTCCTTACTAGTAATATATTTTTTTTTAATTTCCCATCTGTTATCTGGAATGAATATATAATATATGATATATACTGTAAGCGTACTGGAAATAAGACTGGATGGAAATAATGAAAAACTATTTACGTTTTTTTTACTTCTCTATACTGGTTTTTATGCGACATATTGTCCTAATGGGTTATAAAGACAACGTCTTGCATAAAATGCTGTGTACTGCACTATCACATGTATTAATTTATGTATAAATTTTTCAATTAGTCTTCAGCCCTCTAGATTATCTATGGGAATACACCTCCTTAGATAGTTGACATATGACGTTTACTTCAGTGCATTCACATCACATCACTTTGTGTTAATGTGAAATTTCGAATTGGTTTTTAAAAATATTTTTCGTGAATCTATTTTTGAAGAAATTATTTATTTACGCAAGGTCATGGTAAAGTATCATGTGTTATAAATTGTTATTGAAGAGAATTGATATCGTGATATTGGTTAAGGGCGTAAGAAAAGAAGTCTTGGAGTTGTCATCATGTTGAACGAATGGTGTCATCGAAGAGAAGATTGTATACAAAGAATCCAGGTATCTTAATTAGAAAATAATTTTAAGAACTGGTTTACACTTTTAAATCTTATAGTTGAATAATCAAATGAAGGAAGGCCCATAATAATTTCCCAAGTTTAGATTGTATTTCGTTATTTAACCAAAATATTAAACGTACGTAGCTGTAATGCGTTCTTTAATACTTTTTAGTGCTTTACTAACTTTTTATTAGATAACAATTATACAAACCAGAACTTATAAAATTAAATCCGATTGCACCCTACATTTATTTTAGTTTTTTAAATGAAAACAAGCTTCACCATATTTTAACATTTATCTCGATCCGCATTTACCGGACTGAAAAATTTTTTTATTAAATAATTACATATAACCTTAAAAAATATAAAAGGCAAAAAAAAAACATTTTTATGCATTTAAATACAGATGATACTTTTTTTGCTAGCAATGTTTACACATTTCGTAAATTTTGTTCTCGTACTCACTCAACACGGTGACAAAAATATAGAGAAGACGTTGGAGAAGGATGTAAGGGATAAGCTGGTCAAAAAGACAAATGAAGAGGTTTTAAGACAGAGAGTGAAGAAGTATAATGAAAACTACTGAGAACAGAAGAAGAAAGATGTTGGGAGAACTGATACAACATAGCGATTTCATAAAAAACAACATGTAGAGAAAGATAAAAGGAAAGAGGAAACTAGGAAGACCAAGAAATGCTAGTATGTCTGCATCAGATGAACGGAAGAGTGAACACTAGTCGCATCAGGATATCTTGAAAAGAGAGAAGACTGGGAAAGTTTCTACTCGTATTTAAGAAGTAGAAAGATTATGCCTATGATGTACCTTCTCCCATCCATTATTAAAAGACAATTTTTAAGTAATTAATAGATATTTTTCTTTATCATTAGTTACTTAAAAAAGTAAACCCATTATAAGTCACACAAATTTGGTAACGTGACACTAAAGCGCCGTTCGGACAAGTTTTTGTCCCGCTAATGACCTTCGATTTTAATTACCTGCAGGCTAATTACGACATAATTTGACGTTGTACTTGTAATGTTTTAATTGTGCACCCCCTTTCATCGTTTTCTTGCCAATTAGCACTGGTGATATAATCTTTATATTATCAGTCCGCTGCGCGCAAAAAGAAAGTAAGGGAAATGATTTAATTAACAACGGTTCTTAAACATTTAATTTTCGTGTCTCGAAACGTATCGGGTTTGCGTGCGTCCGCGGCGAGGTAGTCGAACGGAGGCAAAGATGATCGCCGAGTGCAAAATTTAAAATTCGAAAATCGAGAACAAAAACAGTGGAAAGGACCAACCGACGCTGCGTGCCCACCCAGTCGGTCGGTCGCTGCGGCTCGCTATGCCGCTTCACAGTGGCCCCTAGTGAATACCGCCAATTCCTTCGCTACACACGCCCCGAATCGTTTAGTCTTATAATCATCACTGTTTATGATCAACTGCACACCCTCGGGGTTTCGAGATAAAATCGAAATTCAAACAAAGAAATCGTCGCTAATTTTCCGACTGATGAGATAATGATTAAATTGTTTCGGCATGTCAAATCAAACGAAATTATGCTGTTATATCTTGTTTAATAGCTGTACGTTTATGTTTGTTTCGTACATACCAACATGGATACCCCCAAGTGAGATTTCTCCTTTAATGGATTCTTTAAGAATTTTTTAATTTTTTTTTTCAACTTTTATGAAAATAGCTGAACATTTTTCTCTACCTCTAATTATTTTTGCTGTTTACAGATTGTATCTATTTTAATAATAGCTAGACTGTCTTTAACAAGGTAAAGTGCTTTTACTTAAATCCATAAATGATGTGCTGTAAGCTAAATTTATTAATAATATGCTTTATTTTTTTGTTAACAATGTATGTGTTTCATTCCATAAAATTTCTGCTCTGATTCTCTTAATCTCAACTGTTCATAAAATATTGCTAATGCAAAAAGAACAAAAATTGTTTACATTATTTTTGTGAAAAAATGCCAATCAATGTTTTTACGTTTATCAGTATATGTATACTATTTTTAGTGCATACAAGTTAACAGAATTTAAACCCTTGGCCAATAACCATGAGTCTAACTCGTGGTATAGAATTTATGCCATTAACGAAAACTATGAGTAAGACTCGTGGTAGGTAATTAGTGACATAAAAGAAAACCGCATGTCTATTATTATTTCTACCCAATCATTGTTTATTCTATAATTCCTTTTGTTACACCTAAATATATATCATGTAAAACATACATTTTTCGGAAATAATAGAATTAAATAATGTTGTTTTTATTAAAAGCACTGTATCCATCTTTTTATATTTAACCTTGTATATGAATAATTTCATATATGAGATTCATAATTTATCGTATAACACTAAAACGTCATAAGATATCTTCCTCTAATGAACTGTGTACGGTTTAGTCTTTTGAATACTGCCTGGTTAGCTACCACCGTCGATATCAATCTACCGCCATGACAGTGAGTCTGTGTTGCGGCAGACATACATGTAAAAGCCAGCAGTATTCTGGGTGAACACGCTTCACCATCTACGGTCCCATTGTCACTTATTATCAAGTAAACTAGAGATAAAGTGGTAACCCATTACCGATAAAAATTGTTACAGTTTAGTTTCGACAAAAGTAAACATTAATTTGTTATAACGTGCCGTGGTGGACGAAATATTGAATTCACAGAAATACAATGAATATTCTTAAGTAAATGTGGTAGAAGATAAAATTTATTTTTAACGGAAGTAACTGCAATTTTTGACTTTCTGGTAGTGATAAGGCGGCAAGGAATTTGCCATATATTCAACCCTAGAAATGTTTCTACCTGTTAAAAATCCATAATTAATACGACGTTAAAGTGACCAATCTATATATACTTACTGATACTGTAGCAGAGCTTTCTTAAATAACGGAAATGCGTGTGTCGCTACGTAAAAAGTTTCTCGATATCCCCATGGTAAGCAGGGCTATCACCTTTTCGGATTTACCCGCACGTATTACTTTAGCGCGTCCGGTTGGAATTTTTCATATTTACATTACTTTTCAGAAACAAGTAATTGAAAATTATTAAAGTGAAAAACGGATTATGATAAACCCAGACCTTTCACTTTATAGCGTACATAAGTATTATTAATCTAGATTTTTTTAAATCTTCGAAGAGATGTAAATAAATATTTTCATATCCGCCCGTTCTCTTAATTATAAAAAATCCATAGGATGAAAAAAATTTGTGGATATATAATGTAGCTTTTTTTGTTGTTGTAGATAATAAGTTAATTATAGAGATTATTAGATTTAGATTATTGACATTGGACAGATGAGATTATAATTTGTTACTAGCAATGGGAACGACATCCTGTTCCAAAATATCGATATTAAACATCGATAAAGAAAACTCGCCTATATCGTATCCTTATGGATCATGTTTTATTGTCTATTAGTCTTATACATTGTATTGTGTTCTTCTCAGCCTCACGTATATATTTTAATCACGCCCTCAATTTTTTTTAGATTCATCACTATTTTAAATAAATGTCTCGAAATTTTTAGTTGTTTTTTTAAAACATGCTGATAACATTCAAAAATATATACCTTTACGACATAAATAGTGTAGGTTTCAGAACATAGATATTCTTATGGCCGATATCGCAACCCTAGTTATAACACGTATCCGTAATGGTTGGACAGAAATTTATTTCGGAAAGTTTTTATTTAGGCCAGACGGGTAAACACAGTTTAATTATAATTCTTCTTATTGTTTAAAAATATTTTATTTCCTTTATCATAAACGTCAGTGCTATTAGCGTCACAGAACGGAATTGTAATATTGTCCTTTGTATTGTATATTGCATGTAACTTATACATTTCTCGGTATGTTCATTCGACATTAATATTCATGATTATAAGCTGGCGATGGATAAGTAACATTTAATTGTGAGCATTATTAATGTTAACGAGATGCAATACGTCATACGTTACGTTGTAATCTTCCACGCAGGGCAGCGGTCGAATCCGGTCGCCGCTGATGACTCATTACATATGGCGTTAAGTTACGTCTGATATCGCAACGCTCAACCTGTCCGATTCATTGATAGCCATTCAAATGTTTTTCTTTGCTCTAGCTTTGACTTTCAATTTTATTTTGTCTTTATGTGTAGGCTGAAGAAGAATATCTATTTATTGTAGTAGTCGCCCAGTAATTGAAATGCGATCATAATTCATTGTTATTTTAGTTTCAAAGACATTCCGATTACTGCTATTCGTATATTAAGCAAGCTGTGTTTCACTAAAAGCTAATAAATTAAGCGCAAATATGTATAAGAAAACTTGAGTTTTTAAGACTGACCTCACCATAAATATGATTATTTTTAACATTCAGTAAGACCACAGACTTGAAGTATAAACAAAAGAATGTGTATCTCTCATATATGCATACGAGTATATCAAATACATGATAATGTGTATATTTTTTTTATTAATTTACCTTTATATCTTAAGGTTTATTATAAAAATACAAGCTTACTGCATTCCTTCTCTATACATACTTTAATTGTGCCAAATTTTTCACGCGCCTTCCGTGTACTTTTCTTTAAATAAAGGTGCAGAGTTTTCGCTTCACGTATATACTGATAACTTTGTAGGATTTACTTTTTAATATTAATGCTAGTTTCTACACTTTCTATTATTGTGATTTAAAACTACTCGATCTCAGTTCCAAATTTGTTACTATTCGCTACAAAAACTAATTAAAACTGTATATATGTCTTACTGCCTTATCGCCCCGAACAGAGGCCAGAAATCGAGGGCGTATTGTTTAAGTAAAATTTATAACAAACAAACTCCCAATGATACCTCTATTCACAACGTGATTTCACGGTGCCAAACTTGCAATATTTACAATAGAAACGAACATTTTAGTTTGTAAGTACCTCGTTTATGAACTTGCCGAAAAAAGAAACACAATGAGACAGTGAAATTTTAAAGTCGCATGCCCGGTTTTTTGTGTTATGCGCTTTATAGACCTCCTTGGTGTCAGCCTACTACCGTTAAAATGTAAACAAAGGTTATGTGCAAGTTTTGAAATAGTCTCGAAGATCGACAATGTGTTCGTTTATTGCGTCATATATAACCTAGCGAAAGTTAAAATGCCTTTTGTTTCAAAGTTGTTCTATTAACGGTAAATTAAACAAATTATTGTCACAAATCATTGTCACAAATCTGCCCTGCGCATAAGTTTACATTTAACAATTGCCAATAAACTGCAAAAATTGTTAGAGAAAAATTGCGAATTATTTAGGTTTATTATTAATTACTTTGTGTTGACGTGTGTGACGCGAAGATAATGTAGCTTTGCCAAAAAAATAAAATCAAAATATTAAGAAGATTACAAAATAGACTTTTACCATTTTATTAAACACTTTTCTTCTGAACTGTAGAAGTTTCGTATGACGACTTAGAGTGAGAAAACTATTTATGTTTTTACACAATCTATCTCTTCTATATTTTGTACATATCAATCAAATTTAGTAGATAGACTGAACTAAATAATGAGTAATCAACTATTACGAAAGTTCCCCCCATTCGTTCCGAACTATTTTTTATACGCTTGACCGATTATTGATAGACAGTTCGTCGATTTGGTTCCAATGGTTTATTGTTAAAATCTGATCCGGGTAAAACCCGGGTGATCCCTAATTAGCACTTTAGTGTAACGGAACTACGCTCTTCTTTCGATCGGACGCAATTTGTTTCAATTGGATTGGAATAAATTGAAATCAAGTATTTAGCCTTTGTCTTTGGAATGCCCAAGAATGTTTTGGCAAAAAAGTGTGACATTACTGGATCTAACATCTTTAATCTAATGAAAAAGGTTATAAAAAGTTAAATGTTTATTTTAAAGTCGTTTTTGAGATCTATTGAAACAATTCTGTATTTTATAAATGATTGTTTCTTTGACGCACCTGTAAATTTATTTGTCATGTAACAAAGATCCTGTTAAATTTGTTCCTGGGCCACATAAATAGTGGAGTTTAAATGCTACAGTTTTATGAATATACCTTGCTGGCTACTCACTTTCTGGGTCCTATATGCTTCCGTTAGAGCTTTTCTGTATTCCGGCCGTCATACATATGAGAGCCAGATAAGTCTGGGTGAACACGCTTCACCATCCAAGGCCTAGTGCCACTTACAATATTGTCGATTATGAAGAAATATATTTTAAAAACAAATTCATTCGGCGTACAATTCTAAAAGAATTATTGTGTCAAAAAAGTTTTGTGTCTCCATATAGTTCTAAACACGTTTGAACATAATCTTGTTTATTTCGCACTTTATGTTGTAAAACAGAAGATTGATGACTTTATTCAACCCCGGAAAGCCTTCTCAGCGGGTGTCGCCACCATTGATTTGTACAAAAGCCATTATGTACAGGCTCATAGTTTTATAGATCCAAGAGTTTATTTAATTTACACATTGTTTTTTGTCATGGATCTTGTCAGGGCATGAAAACAATTTATTACATAAATACTTTTTTTCGAAAACAGCTTTTTAACATGATATTATATCGAATACAAAATTAACTGATAATCAAAAAATTATTTATTCTTGATAAGTAGACTCCTAAAAAAAACTCCTTTAACTGAATTAACATAGATTCTATACGCGTTTTAAGTTAGTTTAGGTTAGGTTAATAATGAGGATCGGGTGAGGGAAGAAAACTCCCAAAACCCGCTCCGCCGAAGACGAAAGGGGCGGCGGAGGCGGTTGCAAGACCGCCT
>DWQX01005390.1:0-13078 GCA_018245475.1 Pharmacophagus antenor
CGAGGCGGGTGGCGAGCGTGGTGAGTTTGGGTCTGGTGTTGTTGGTGCATGTGGAGTTATGCGTCGAGTTGCTGGTTTATTTTCTTTTATGTGCTAAGCATTGCATGGACTTGTATGGGACACAGTATGATAAAAAAAATGATGTTCTCATGTGAAATAATTAAATTACGTTTATCACAAATAGTTATTGTGAACAATATTAAATACATTAAAAAATAGTGGCAAATAGTTGGCAAATCGTGAACAAATATCTTTTCAGCACAATTACGATGCTACGCGTGCAGTTTTTCGTCAGTGGATTCAGATCAATCCTGTTTAACAATAACGAATTCAACGCCGTCTGTGGATTGCCGATATACATACTGTACAATACTGCGTCAAGAATTTATTGTAAGTATAATTTATGAATATTAAAATTGGCATTAATGATCGCATCGTAAAATATCCCTTCCGCCGAAGACCATCTGGTTTGATCATTAAGACGCCAATATCTACATTCACATAGAAATCTGCAATGTTTACTTAGTTCCGGTTAAAACACAATGGAACTTAGAAAATTAAGGGGTAAGGAGTCATAACATCTTATATTTCAAGGCCAACGTAATACAGAATAAACATCGTTACTAGCATTAACCTATATTAATAGTTAACCATTTTCAAATTAGATTATGTTATAAATATATAAGGTATAAGCATTCTATTATTTTGATATAATTTATTCGCTTCTCAAATCTAAAATTATAATATACGTTTTCATAACCATTTAGTAAAGTACAAAGTGAATAAGTTGATGAAGGGTTATATTTCTTATTGATTCTATTCTTTTAAGGAGATGGATTTTATATTTCTTTTCAGGACCCAATCGGTATAGTAGCAAGTTTTACACGTGGTTGTGAAGAATCACCAGATTATCTTAATCATGAAGTAGTCGATCCTACTTTTAAAACGTATTATCGTGCTTGTACAAATGATTTTTGTAACATAGGTAAATAAAAGCCTTACCACTATTTTAATTTTTATATGTTATGTTTGTTATTATGAAATTTAATATCATGTTTAGTTATATAAACATACAATGTTATTAAAAAGCCATAATCATTTAAAAATATTGTAAATAAGACTGCCCATTGTACAGTTATATATCCAGGTAGTTTTTAATTGTGTTATAACTTTTGCTTTTGGTGTACAATAAAGTATATTATTATTATAATAATAATTTGATGCTATGTTTTATATTATTATTTAAGTGCTATTTTACTTCAATATTTAATGAAGTAAATTTGATTGTTTTAGATAAAAATTTAAATGCCATAAACATATCACATATATTTTAGTTTATTAAAACCGTAACTTTCATAAAACTATATGAAAGTTACTTAAATATATGATGTAATTGATAATAGATATTATGTACATAAATTCATAATAAGCCCGTATTTAATTCAGGTAATGGAATTCAGTCAGTCGTCGGTGGAAGCTTGTCGCCTACTCCAGAATATAATGGTATAAATCTACTCGTACCTGGTACCGGTAATGGAATAATTGTTCAAAATAATGTTTTTATGTTATTTACAATGTTGGTATTTTCCTATATCAATATATAAATAAGTGTTAATATTTAACAATTTTCAAATTTTGCTACGAATTATAAGAAAGTTAAATATGTGACTCTTCTTTATATGTGTAAAGAAACTTTTGTATGTGTTGATCTTAATTTTTCATAATTAATAAACAAATTTACTCCTTTCAATGTTTATTAACCGACCAAAAGGATCACCCACATCATAATTTAACATGCTTTTTTTTTTTGTTCGCTTATTAATAATTTTTACAACGTAGTTTCATATCGTGCAATCCATTTTTTAATCGACGAAAAGTAGATTCTCTAGTCGTTGTTTTGTTCCTATTTTATGTATTACATATCCAATATTGATCGTAGTATTTTGTTTGAAAGAGTATTTCTCAATGTTGGTCTTATATAAGTTTAAAAAGGGTTTGAACACTGAGTGCTGAATAGTAAGAAAAGGTACCTGTTTATTTCGATTCAAACTTTACACAATTTTAATAATTATTTTTAGAGAGAAGATACATCAAAGAGCGTCCCCTAATAATTGAAAAGAATATTTTAACCCTTACATCTGTTCATAATTTCCATTTCATCTTTGTTTTTTGAGTTTCTATTTATCAACAAATTTACTTTGTAAAAATATTAATTTAGTTTGAACCTTTTATAAGAGAGATTTCAATAAAAAAAATAAAGTAATGAAATATAATTATAAAACTTTACACATCACGTTATCTATAATTGTTAACAGAATTAATTTAAAACTAGCGTCCAGAAGTTGTCATAGTAACATCAATGATGCACAACAAAATAATTTTTTGACGTAGATTGAAATAATGTCTTACTTGAAATAATAAATTAGCAGTGTAAAGAGATAAAACATATATTATTTTACAAAAAAATTATTTAACAACATTATGAACGTGTCCATAAATAGACTGACATTTTCCTATTTGCAAAATGTCAATTTGTGAAGTAATTATAGGTTAAGTTATCTATTATTAGTAAAAAATGTAATTTTAACTTAAATTACTAGTGTTGTTGGTTCCAAACCAAACATGACAACTTCTCCTACTAGGACCAAGCAAAAGTTATCTTTGCGTAAACGCTTATTCGTTAAGAAATCACCAAAAGTAGGTTGCTATCTAGATACTGATTCTAATGATGAATTTAGTCAGTCTCCATCGAGGTCCATGTCTCCTGTTGATCCTTTTTTAGCGCAAAGTGCTCAAATATGTGAATTTAATGCAGATATAAAGTCTAAGAGAAAAAATTCGGGAGTTGAACTAAATGCGAGTAGTATATCTCAAAGCAATGACAATCACAGTAACGATGATGAAAACAATCATAAATGTTGTAAAAGATTTTTCAGAAAATCTCGCCCACGAAGTTTAGCTGAAGGATCTAACTCTAAAGAGGGATCAGGATCTCAACCACCCAGTCCATTAAATAACTCTAATACCAGTTTGAGTGACCAAACTAATTCTGGTGGGCAATCAAAATCAGACGAAATACCAAAGGCTACTGTTATTTTCCCTAAAAGTAATGATGATCAAAAATATTTTGAACACACTAATTCGCTCGAGGGCATTAAACCTAAAAGTAAATTGTTTGTTAAGCGTTTGTCAGCAGATCACTTGATATCAAATGAAATTAAACCCCTCTATCGTTCATCATCTCCTGAGAGTGATAGGAGCAGCTCTTTGGACCGTAAAAGAAGGTAAGCTGTAGTTTATTTTACCATTAACAAATTGTGTATGGTGGTTTTGATATTGTGTATGTTTAACTACATTTAGGACAAAATCTACTATCACACGGTCAGCTTCTCGTGCTGGCAGCACTGACAGCTTGGCTCGCAACTCACTTCTTGCTGCACAAGTGCTGCGACTCATACCTACACAGGAAGCTAGGGAAAGGTTACTAAATTCTGTTTTTTTTCTATCTTATTATCTTGGCCATTACTTTATGTTACAAAATATATTGTTAACTTCAACTGAGTTTTTGAAAATCAGTTGTAATTATCAAAAAATGCATAACTCTGAGGTATTATTTACTACATGCATTAATTGTAAGATGCCAGTATGCTGCTTATTGCTGCATTAACATATTAATTCTTAATATTTACAAAACTTTTTTCTATTTATTAATGTATTAGATTTCTAATCTTATAGGAATTATTTATATGGAAGATTGGCTTCTCATTCACTGCTGGGAACAGCAGAACTCGAGCATGTGTTTCCTGATAGAGAAGTTAAGATATTTATAGGAACCTGGAATATGAATGGTCAAGCACCTCCAAGGTATTAAACTTCTTTTCACATTTAAATTATGTTATTAAGTATTTGCTCTAACTTTAAACTAGTTTGAGAATTTATCCCATTGTATGTAGTATTTTATTAATGTCTTATAAGCAGTTATTGGTGCAAGTCAAACAATTTTATAGACTTTCATGATGAAATGCATAATATGAACATGCTTGTTAAAGAACTATACTATATATACTAACATCTTGTTTAAAAATGTGTAAATATAATTAATACAAAATCTAGAGATTAATAGCTTAGAAATACTAGAATAGCTAAAAGTAATTTTTCACATGTAATCTCACATAATAGTAGTAATCATATTTTCAAAATGCCTAATTTGTACATTCTACAGGGAGTTAGCAGATTTCATTTTCCCTAGTCAAGTGAAGCATGTTCCAGATATTTTTGCTATTGGTACACAAGAATCTTATTCAGAGCGCACTGAATGGGAAATTACCATTCAAGAAGTATTGGGACCATCACATTTGTTACTTCATTCCTATTATTTAGGTAAGGAATATATTCTCAATTTGCAACATTAGAAGGAAAAACATAATTTCAGTTTAAAATAAGACTGCTTTTTACTCTATTAAAAGTCGAAATATTAATTTAATAATTACATTTCCATTTGACAGATAATAGCCCAGTATTAATAAAGGTAGTAAATGACAGAAATATTTAATTACTTATAGGAGTTACAGAGTCCAAAGATTTTAAGCAAGATTTATGATGGCAAAATTAGGCTAAACACAGAACACAAACTTAAATTTTCAATAATTTTTCAGGATTATTTTAAGTTTCATTAAGTTTTCACATCCAGTATGCATGTATGTCTAAAAATTTATAACTTAATTTATTGCTTTTACTTGTTAAAAAATGCTTAAATCATTTCAGGTTGAGAGGATATAATTGTTACATCAAGTGATATTCTAACGTATTTATAAAAACTTTTGTATTTTATTTACAGGAACCATTCATCTAACAATATTTATTAGAAGAGATCTGATTTGGTTCTGTTCACTGCCAGAAGATGCCAGTCTTTCCGTCCGCCCTGGCACGGCGTTCAGAACGAAAGGTGCTGTGGCCATCTCTTTCGCATTGTTTGGATCTACTTTCCTCTTTGTTACGGCTCATCTTACAGCACATCAAGAAAAGGTCAAGGAAAGAGTTTCAGATATCAAAAGAATTATCAGATCAATTGATTTGCCAAAGAATTTACCTTGTAGACATAGGAGTAAAGGTAAGTTAATATCTGTTGCGGATTTACATTAACACATGGCATATGGATGATCATATATCTTGTTTTAGTCAATTCAAAGATGTTCTCATGTTTCTTTTTTAAAATCGATCGGCAACTAAAGAATAATTTATATGAATGTAAAATGAAGTACAAGTTAGAAATGTAGATATTGTTTACCAAGCATGCTTCTGAAGCATTCGAAAATTTGCGGACTTTCAGTGCGTATTGAACTCGCAGAGCGCCGTACGCAAAGTTTAAAGTTCAAATTACATATTCTTATAAGTATGTTCTTATAGTGAAGTGTTAAATGCATGCAATTGTAACAATTTGGATTTAGAATAATAATTAAAGTTCAGGTGATATATTTTCCATCATTGAATTTAATTTTCATGTTGCTACAGATGTTACAAATAACTTCGACTATGTGTTTTGGTGTGGTGATTTGAACTTCCGGTTGGGGGAGCCACGTGCCGCAGTGCTCCGTTGGATTGAACAAACCGAAGTTAGTTACAAATCTATGAACACAAAAAATCTAATACACTCAATAAATCATCAAGGAAAAATAATGTAAAAATATTTTTTTAGAACAGTGTATACATTATCCTACACAGTAAATGACCATACATAACTTTATTGAGAGGTCCAATTTTGACAGTTCCTAGGTTTTTAGCTAAAAGAAGTTAGTGTCATATAATTCTTGTTAAAACTTTGCGAATTACGGAGTGTCTATTTTTCCTCTTTTTTACTTTTTCATAAATGGCATTTTAAAGTCCCTTTTAAATTTATTACATTTTTTCCTTAATATATCTATTAATGGAAGAAATTTGTTTTATAGTTTCCGCTTCCCGCATATCTCCCGCATGGACTGCTTCATGCTGATCAATTAACAGCAGTATTGGAGGATGGAGCAGCTTTCCGGGACTTCCGGGAAGCACCAATTACGTTCCCACCTACATATAAGGTAAAAATATGCATTTGTTTCGAATATATCTTTTAACTTTTAGATCATTAACACCAAACATTTCAATCAAAAGCTTGCTAATAGAATGAAAAACATTGACTAATGGTTATAAATTCTGATTTATTTTGCACCGAAATTAATGTCATTTGAAAAATGTTCTAATAACTCCATTCTAATCATTGTAAAGTATACATTAATAACTATCAATTATATTCTTTGCTCAGTATGACCCTGGTAGCCAACAATTCGACACGTCCAGTAAGCAGCGCGCACCGGCGTATACTGATCGAATACTTTATAAAGCCAAATCGATGACAACAAACTCGTCTTCAGCTTTCTCTGGTAAGCATACATATGGGATTTTTAAGATATTTAGGATTAATATCTTGTCTAGTGCTATATAAACATCTAAACATCAGTGCTGCTGCTGCTGCTGTGTTCGATAAAGTTTGCGCTGTTAGTGTTTTTGTCGAATATTACAGCTTCATCGAAACTGGCTCACGGATCCGGTGATCTGTAAGCTCTACATTACTCTGGCCAGAGAAGCTGGCGTAGCCTTACTGTCAAGTGACGAGCTACGTGATAGTTGAAGTCGGGGCGCGGGCCCTAGCCGCAACTATCGTTCGCCTGTGACGCAATACGCGGAGGCACATAAAACATTGAGCTCAAAATAAATTGTAAACTTCAAAAAAAAATACGCGGAGGCGAGAAGCGCCCGGGTAATCGGGTGTATCTAGTGTATGCTGTGTGCGAGTATTGTTTCCGTTGGGAAATCATTGAGGTGTGTCGGTGATTGGTATTGTAGGTGCATGTGGTGTTGTGCATCAAGTTGATAGTTTGAGTGTTTTCTCTGTGTGACCCGACCCTTGCATCGAGACAACTAACATATTACGCGGACTACGCTTAGATAAGCGTAGATTTGGAATCGGCACATAGTCGACTGTATTAACGATCAATTTATTGGGGTAGTGCATACCCACCTCGAAATGAATGAGAGCACAGTCATTGATGAACTGTTCAATCGTGGGAAGGCGGAGGTCACTATGCAGGTCTATGTTCCTCTGGTAACACTCCGCCCCGGTAGCGAGCCGGGTGAAGCGGTTCAGGAGGACCTGCAGGGTCTTGACGACATCGTGCCGGTGCAAGAACACTACTTGCGTAGGTCAGGATGAGACTTAACATCAGTGGCGGTGATGTTATACAAGCTAAAATGGCCACCTTACAATACTGAAGCAATAATGTAAATTACAATTAATAATTAATAATAGACTCAAGTCTTAAATCCACAAACAAAGATAAAAAGTGATAAATATTAAAATCACATAATTTTCATCATATTCTTTGATTAAAATATGTATTTACGTAGTCTGGCATGCCCAGTAGGTGCCTACTACTCACACACTATCGTTAACCTTTTCCGCGCACTGATGCCTACCTATTAATTGAAACACTGTCTCTGAAATACTATCTAATAGATATGTTGTAAAATTTGTATAAATCCTTCTAGTTGTAAAGATATTACTTCCATGGTTTTTTAAAAAATTGCACATTTTTCATACAACTTTAATTTTTGCCCGGTAGACAGATGAGTCAATCTCATCATTTACTTACCGATAGTGTGCTAAAATTATATTTTGTGATATTTGCGAGCGAGCATGAGTGAGATTTTACAAACCAGTACCGTTTAAAATCAGAAAAAATATCCATCTCATTGTTTCTGTGTAACAATTTTTTTTTTCATTTCATAGATTTTGCATTTAATTCAGTGAAAACATGACAAATTACCTCAGTTTCTTTTCAGTTCTACTTAGAAGATGGTGCTTTGCGAATTTGCCATAATAAACGATTCACTATTAAAACCGATAATATGAATATTATTTCATTAAGAATTTTTGAGTTTTGAAATGGAAAATATCACCCAGGGCTTCGCCGCGTTAGCTCAGTGCCCGCGAGTTCGGGCCTGCAGTGTCTGGCATACAACTCCGCGCAGTCTGTGTGCACAAGCGACCACAAACCCGTGTGGGCGTTGTTCTCGGCGGCGCTGCGCCCCGGCACCGACGTGTAAATACATTTTTTTCACTGTTTCCTTCACTCTTGTCTCTTTTTATGTTCCAGGATCACATAAATCATTACGTATTGGCAAGGATTTTGCCTACTATCCTGAATTGTATTCTGTCGACATTATCATTTAATTTAAATTCAAGATTAATTATTTTTCCACGGTAAATAAAAAATCTTTAGAACCACGACTATGAAACGTATAGTTATATTATTGATTTAAAACCTATACACAGCTTATTTAATACACAAAAGACCAACATTCTTCAATGATACTAATGTTCTTATTTAAGCTCAAAACAGCGCCGGTGATCACTTTTCATTACGCGACACCGCTTGCTCGTTTGTCTATACCTGTAAAAAGAACATATATATGATTACCAAAATTAATATTTTGTGCTTTCTATCAATAAGTAGATTTTGGTGATTCTTAAAATATAGGTCGGATAGAGAATATTTTAATCTTCCTTTTTTTATTATTTACTTATTATTGCACATTGGTAGAGTGCCATTGGCAGCTGGATTATTCAACCGGGAGGTGTATCTTGAAGGTATAAAGCGTCGGAGAGCCTTGCTCGACCACGCCCCTGGGACATCAGCGGTTTGCTGTATACAATAGTGAGACTATTGCTTTGATTTTTTTTTATTGCTATATTGTTTAAATAAACATGAATATAGCAAATACTAAATTACATATAGTGGACATCTAGAATGGATGTATATATGTTAGCTGCTTATTTTAAGAATGTTGTATAATAAATAATGCACAAAATTACCACAATGCTTGTAATTGTTATCAATCAAAAAAGTTATTGTACACATTAATTAAGATCAGTTATATCTAATTACAAATATTGATCTATTTGTTCTATTTTAACTATAAATATTTTGACCCCCTAGATATGAATGACGATAGTCACTCTCAGCTTTACCAGACTCAAAGCTCATTGGTTTCGAATATGTGATTTATTTTGAATAATGTTTTGATTCAAACTTTAATCAGTTTAATGAGAAAACATGAAATGAATCATTAAATTTTATAAAATTGTTAAATGTGCATTAACACTGTTTAATATGTGTTACAAAAAACTTTCAAATTTAATTGGAAATTGGTGGTGTATGTTTTAGACACTGAGTGGTAATTTTGTGCTTTACTAATTTTATGTGATTTTATATAAATCGTTTGATCAGTATTAATTGAAAATGGGAACCTCATGCAAAGTAGTTTTAATTTAGTTTTTTAAAAAAAGAAATAGTACATTTTGTACATTTATTTTACATTGTTTTTCTTTTTTTTACTATTAAGAATGAGTCATTTTTTGTTTTACATTAAAAATAGTTTTTATAGAAATATTTTTTTTAACTAACAAATTGTTTTGTGGTGTTATGTCAATTACGTTTCATTCCGAAATATTCCGTTTACCTCATGTATAAATATTATTATTAAAAAAAACAAATCTAGTCAAAACAATAAAATGTCGTAGATAATACAAAATAAAATAATTATCAATTATGTAACGATTCTGACCACAAATCAAAAAACGTATTGATACGTGATTTTAAATATAATTATCTTGTTTAGTAACTAAGATGTAAAATCGAATCCGACAAAGGGTGTTTACACATAAACTCATTGATGAAATTATACAGTAAAACTATTTACTGTCTCTGGTGCACAATGGTATACCGCTTACCTTTGTTTACATGCGGCAACACGGAAGTACCCGTTCGATTCCCGGGCCCTACAACTGACGGCGTTTGAATGTGGGTAGAGTTTTTTTGAACCCGCCTGACTAACTTATATCCTCAGTGTCAGCCTACCGATATAACAGTAATGCTGTTGGCAGTCAAATGTGTGAGTCAGACGTATTCTGAACGAGCACGCTTCACCCACCATTTATAGTCTCATTGTCACTTTACATGAGGTGATTTGGGGTTAAATGCTAGCCCGTTGCCGTAAAAAAGCCATTTTGAGACTACAGACAGGGCTATTGAAAGATAATAATATTTTTACATTTAGTACAAGTGTCAAATATATACCTCTTTCAACGCATTAATTATTTTTTTATAGAAGAATTATTTTCAGATAATTTCCCGTAAATATTCTCTTTTGTATGTCTAAAACCAAAAAAAAATATTTATTTGCTTCCATGTGTTTATGTATATGGAAACAATATGATAATATCATATTCATTATTAATGCATCTTTAACAATATAGGTTATAGTTAAATTTTGGGCCTTGTTCCACAGAATCTAAGAAAGAGGACATTTAATTTGGTTGAAAATTGTATATTGTATTTATTATTATGTATTGTCATTTGCAAAAGTAGACAATCTATTCACATTCATAAGGTCTCAGTAAGTAAACTTATAAAAAATAAATTTAACAATCAAACTTCTCTTATCAACATTTTTTGATACGGAACAACAGAAACTCATTTATACACATGGTACTTATTACTTGGCCATCTGTCAACCATAAATAGATTAACAGATAAAGTCAATGTAAGCAAATATTCGATTTTCTTAAAAAAATCCAATTTATGTGTCATATTTCAAGCATTGGATGTGGTAACTGTGACCCAGAACCAGATTTGTAATTTAAGACAACTGCATACTTATGTATTGACTGGGCTCCGTGACCCAGGGGTTTACCGCTTGCCATGTAGAGCAGAAGTTCCTGGTTCGATTCACGGGACGCATAAATCAAATGAAATAGAGGTCATGTATTACCCCATAATCGATAAAAAAATATGGCGCCACTGTTTATATTTTTTAATCCTAAATTGCAATTATCTTTCCATAATCAGAACAAGGTCCAAAGATTGATATCCGACATACTGATTTGTACTAGTTTCGACGCGTAGTAAAGTATCAATTTAGATATTTCCTGCCTTAGCACTGTGTTAACTCTGCCGTCTCGGGGGAATGTTGTGAATATTCCCAAAATAATTTAGGTGCTGTGATTTTATTGATTCTAGTCTGATATTCATTCCATTTTTAGTGAAATATACTTAAAATGTGTGTAATAATCATGTATTCAATGGACTACATAGAATCCCTAATGGATTATTCTCATATAAATTGACATATTTCGATATTGCTAATTCTAGGCGATGACCGTATTCGTTTAATGGAGACGTTGAAATGTTTTATAAAATCTTTGTAAAATCTAATCTACTCATTACTATATTTTTATTTCCTTTTCATACAAATATAGATTGAGGGTTAGTTTTTTGTTATTTTCAACAATTTTGAAATTATTAGTAAATAAACTAGATGGACTACATATCCATACATTTGAAATTTTTGGATATCTAAAGTAAAACTATTTTTAGTTATCTTACCGCCCACCATCATACACGCATATTTTTCATAATAATATAAATAACCATTCATTTCATAAAATTTAAGGTACTGAGAGTTTTTAACAGAAATAATATTTTTCAAGTTAACAGAGTCCTTATGACGTATAATTAGTAACGAAGACAAATTAAATAAGACCAAAGCATAAGATATTTCATAAAATTATTTGTGTACTTTTAAATAATAGATGCTTCCAAAATTTAATATTGAAGAAGAGTATATAATGGATACATAAAGCTTATATTGCTAAAATCGTCAATTGTCATACGGTCAATCGAAAATGTAGATTAATTACCGTTTAAAAATAAGTAATAAAATCAAATTGGTTTTACTTGAAATTAAAAAAATATAACGCATAGAATAATTGTTTTTGTATATGAAAAATAGAAAAAGATGTACTTCAGATTTTGAAAGAAAACAAAAATTATTTAACTTTGCTGAAAAAGCAAGCAAAACAAGCTATGATCGAGAATGTAGTAGATAGAAGTTGAATAATTTAAACTTTCGACGACATTGACTGTTGTTATAATTATAAAAGAACTTGTTATGTTTCGAAGATCTGAACTAAGTTGAGTAGTAAAAAGCTTGGACGTCTATTTGCCGACATTTATCTATAAAGGGTGAAAAATTAAACAACAAAAAAAAAATAAGTAATAAAATCAAATTGGTTTTATTGGCAAAGTTTGAGCTACTTACTCGATATTCTATGCGTTATTATTCTAGAAGACTGTATTGCCATCTATTACAACTGTATTTAAATATAATTATTATAATCTGTCTTCCATAACTTACGGCACTTTACTGTACATGAATTGTATGATTATTAATTAACAATATTCATTTCAAGCTATCTACTTTTATTAAAAGTTATTTGTAAAAGTTGAAAATTTGCATGTAAACTATTTTTGAAATTGCGATATACTTGTATAGTCGATTATTGTATTAGTGTATGAATCATTACCGTACATATTTACTTACAGTATAAAATTTTCTCTATTAACATTGCTTTACTTCTGCATCACGTATCAAATCATTAAAATTTTTCCATATTTAGCTCAAATCGCTTAATTTCTTGTATAAGTGTTGCGGGTATTGTTAGTGAAACTTAAAAAAAAAGACAATTACCGTTTTGTTGCGCCGTTTTAGTTTTTTGTAAATAAATATTAAATAATATTTATGTAAGACAAATACAAAAGACAGGAGTGTTCAAGCTTAAATTTTTATTATAGTGTTTTTATTATAATACAACTATTGTGTAAAATATTTAATGAATTCCATACATATTAGTCCGTGTCTATATTTAGTTCGTTAGAAACAAAACTGTTATAGAAATATACCTTTACCTAATTGCTTTTGAACGCTTGTTTTTTATTTTCCCTTCTCAAAAATTTACTACAAATAGCGTATCAGTATTAAAAATGTGTCATATACTAAATAAATTACACATTTGCACAAGAAAAATCTCACGAAAATATCGGTTTCCGTGGCTGTGGTTATCCTTTAGTTCAGTGGTTCCCAAACTTATTTTGTCTACTGCCCACTTTGAGAATAAATATTTTTTTAGCGCCCCCATTTTTTCACC
>DWQX01005391.1:0-13078 GCA_018245475.1 Pharmacophagus antenor
CCACCCTCAATCCGTCCTCAATCTCGTCCGATTCGCCGGGCGATGAGGACTGGGTGTGGGACGGCGGAGGAGGGAGCAAAGGAGATTAGCGGTTTAACGCCGCGTGGTTTTTAGTGGGTAGCCCCTGGGCCCATTCTCAGGAAAAGTGCCCTTCTTAGGGCGCCGGTAGCCCCACACACGCCCCCCCCCCTTCCACTTACGGTGCAGCAATACATTTTTCCCGCGCAAACAAAAAAAAAAGGTCACGACGTTGCTTGGCAAAGATTGTATTAGTTTATTATACACACCTATGGTGGTTGCATATGATTTATATTGTAAATTATGTGCTCTCTTAAACGTACACAACCGTTTTTATTTTTTCATTGAATAAATTATTATTTTTATAACTTTGTACCGTATCATTCGCTTATTCGCGAATTAGTGTTTAGTAGAGAGGTACCATTTACACTTTTCATTATTACGTTGGTTACGCTATTCAGATACGCCAGTGTGTCTTTGTTATATTATGCTTACAAAGGTAATAAATTTATGAATACTATAAGATATTCAATGTTTCGAGACTACTGCTATTCATTTTCAATTCCATTGCAAATTGCGTCCGTTCGTGGTTTGTCTTTGACTTTGTTAGAGTCCCAACGGATCCAACTGAATAATATATTAGACATCTGTCCCTTTAGCTTATGGTCCATTGTTCGTGGAATTATAAAATATTGCAAGTGTTTATAAGATATTTTATTTATCATTATATTTTTTTTAAAATGATGAGCGGTGGATATTTTATACACTATGCTATTCAAAAAATGAGCTAAATTATATACAAAGTTGTATGTCGAAAATAAATATAATTATTGTTATTTCACTTTACAACTTTATCATTGTTTTATTGGTAATTGATATGTTTACATCCGATGGTTCTATTTAAAAGTTGTTTGTTAAGTATATAAAACAACTAAAAGGTAATAAAAAAACAATTTTATATTTAGAAAGGTTGAATCAATAACAAAACGAGTTTCTAGATCACTTTTTAAAGAAAGTGGGTGTTATTCTAAAGTACTTGAATAAAAACAATGTAAGGTTACGTCCCTGCCACGATTAATTTCCCCGAAGAGTTTAAATAATCAGTACTTTCGACAGCGGATAAGAAAGAGATAGAGATGATGTTATATTATTCTCTATTGCCAAGACTACTAGCACAGAAAGGACTTGTAATTTATTTTTTATTTAGATTAACTGTTTGTATTTGTGAGAAACAAAATTAATGAAATAATGTTCGTCTACTTCTGTATACCTACTGAAGAGATGTGATACTTTTAAATTAGGAGTATATCCTGGTGGTACTCTTAATAAGTGTACAAATATTAATGCGTAACTGTTTTAAAGACTCTTTAGCAGAGGTTTTTGATCAGTTCTTTTACCGGTTTAGTTTTAGTTGCCATGTAACGGTGAGCCAGGGTTCATTTGCAGAGCTTCAGATGTGGTGGAATCTTGATGGTGGTAGGGTTTTTTGAACCTGGCTAGCTACCATCCTCAATGTCAATGTATATTGTCAATTAATTTTTCAGTTTAGTATAATTGACAAAGAACTTTAAAAAATATAATCGGCTTTCAATTGTTAAAGTAGAAACGTCCAGCTTACAAATAGGACAAAACGATTAAATTGAATAAACTGATGGAAATTCTTTCTTTCGCTTTGAATTCCGTTTTATCTGCGAAGTTCAACAAATTGAGTTTTCCACGGTAGTCAGAATTCAGTTTCGGTTTATTTCATCTGTGAGTGTTTTAAAACACATTCTAATCACGTCCAAACCAATTTCCCAATATTTTATAATAAAACGTGTTAATGATCAAATGGCCGAACTTAGGTTTAATTTTTAGCACGGGCAAATTCGGTACAATTATATTTAAATCATCGTCTATTTATTTTGTTTATATTATCTACTAAAATGTTATGTATAACACGGATTTTAAAATTGTGCTACTTATTCTGAACTTTTTCATTCGTACATTTCACAAATTACATATTTTACAATCAATGTCTATACAGTAAAAATGTTTTTGTTACATCAAAGAAACCTTGTGTTTTTATTACGTACATAACAATTAATGATTTCGGTATGTCTAATGAAATAGTTTACACAAAAATGAAACTGCAACCAATATTTTATACATGTTAAGAAATATTGAAGTCACAAAGATACAACTTTTTCTAAAAAGTGATCTTATTTCAATAAATTCCTTACTTGGGCTCTTATTATGGACATGATACTAAATAAAACAAAGTTGAATAAATAAAAATTGTTCTCGGAAACTTTTGAAAATTCTTTCCCGGTACAGAAGTATAAAAGTAGTATTGTTTTAGAAATAATTATATTTCTATAAACTTGCAGAAATTAAAACGGTTAATATTATTCTAGTCTACATGTAAATAGTTACTGTTTAGTTTTTTATAAAGAAGGAAACGTAAAAATTAATTACAAATTTTGTAAAACGACAGTTTGCCAAGTTGCGATATAATAATTGTGTTTATTCGACACGGTCTTCGTTTCTCTAGAAAATACAACGTCCTCAGTTTACAAAATGTGTAGATATTGAGTTTGTTTTTGTTAAAATAGACGGAAATTGCCTCTTAAAATATTCATTTACTTCCTTTCAGATGATAATAGCAGAACACGATAATCCTTATACGTTTTAAAAGTCAATTTAGCACAATGTTATTTTTTAGTAAGTAAATAAACAGGAAAGTTATTACCACCGTGTTTTCATTGAAATAAGAAAATACTTTTCATTAAGCTTTTAATTAAATGAACAATTACTCTTTGTTAAATATAAAAAAAATTGGTCATTGAAAATTGTTTTTCAAGTTCATAGAGTATTGACGATTTCAACTATCTCAATAAAACAAAATAATTTTTTTACTAATTTCCGTTCTACTTTAATCACAAAAATTGTGAGTAAATTACGGTCTCAATGCGTTTCGCCTCTACAGGTGGCATCTTCTGGAGATGTAACGCGTTAGACGGCACGAAGTCGTACCTTATTCTCTAACATACCTGAAGCTGTTTCAACCAAATCCTTTATTATATCTCATATCTCCATTCTTCATTTTAAAATGTTCATAGAGGTTTACTTTATTTTGAATAGGATGACAAAATTTTTCATTTGGATTTGTAACTCAACAGATTATTTCGTCTGTCCATTTTTATTTAAGCATTATAAATCATTCAAATACGGCAAAACATTAAAGTATTTTATTTTATGATATTTGTAATGTACAATGAGGATTGTTAAAAAACTAAAAGTAACGTTTCAATTAAATTTTTATTGTCTACTAAAGTATTTCGCATTGCAGAGCTTAGTGATTGATTACTAAAACGATGGATGACGTCGATGGAAGTCGGGTTTCATTGGACCAAAAGTGATTTACATTTACATTTTTTCTCCTGTCACAGTACAAATCAAACGAAATTGCAAATGCCATACAGAAATAATCGACAACAATCATTCAAAGCTTATTTCGATCAATGTAATTTATATTTGAAATTTTTTCTCCGCTTCTGTAAATAATTCGCATAAACTAAAATATGTTACATTTTATTGAAAAGTATTAAAATAATATTTACTATTAATATACTCGAACTTAGGTTTAGTTTTATTAATCTGCAATGATTGTTGGACGGTGACTTAAAAATAATTTAATTTTTGTAAAGTAGTAATTATTAAGATAAAGTAATATAACTTCATAGTGTTCAGCAACTTTTATTGATTGTTTAATTCTTTTTTTGTACAAAATTTATTAAAAATCTGTCTATGAAACATTTAAAATAGCAATTGTTCCATACAATACTCGTACTATTCAAATTTGCTTATTCACAATGACAAGACACGCTAACGTTCGTTTTAAACGTACAAAAAATAAAGGAAATGACAGGGAATAAGGCAAGCAAAAGTTACATTGTAAAACTTGTGTGTTGTACACTTTTATAAGAAATAAAATAGAAACTTCTATTTATTTTAATATTTGAGCTGCAACATTCTAAAAAAGTAAAATCCTATTTAAAAAGCTACAAATTTCTATGAATATTTAATGAAATCATATTATGACTGTAAAATACTTAAATCCTATATATGATGTGATCTTTAATTATTTTTAATTAACAATACCTTAATACTCAATGTTAATAATTCGAAACAATCGAAAATTGTCTTTTACTTTGGTAGTAAGTGGCGGCCAATCTTTTTAAAATTTAAACTTTAATTTAGTACTTACAATTAATAGTACTTTAGTATGTAAAAAATGATAAAACAAACTTAACCTAACTTATAAAGGGTTGAGGTTAGTTTAACACGACAATACCAGATTCAGATTTGTGCAAAATTTATTATTCCGTGGACGCGTCGGATGTAAGTCACGTCCTCGCAGAACCGACAAATGAAGTAATTAACAGGTAAAACAAATTTTATAGTCCGGCTTACGAGGTTTGTGAATTTTAAATACAAATTGTTGATATTTTGAATCAAATTTTTCAGTAACATTGGTAAAATGAATTTTGTTCACATTGTCATGAAAATCGTTAATGCGGTAACCATTACAAGCAATTTAACTTTTAATTGTATACAATATAAACTTATATCATTAATGTAGAAAAAACTGGCATCGCTCACATGTCAATAATCAAAATCCATGACATGACATGACTTTCGATTTAGTCGATTGTCTCATTATACTGACTATCAACAGTTGTGCGTAGCAATCCGATTTTAAGTACTTTGAAGTTGATCTAATAACTTTAAATAACTTTGAGAAGAAAATAGGAAAGTTTGATTAAGCATAAGATATTTTTTTATTGTATGTAATCGTTTGTTGTTTTTTTTTTGAGAAATAGTCATCTAACATTATTTTTTATATTTTACTTTATGAGATTTCAAAATACGGCAATTAAAGGACGACAATGCATTGGCGATTTTCCCGATCTTGCGATTGCTCACGGACAACGGTGATGGTAAATGTATCATTACGTCAACAAAATTCTCGTTTATCTACTTTTATTATAAAAAAAAATTACGAGATACTAATTATTTTTCTTACACGTTCGAACACACTCGTGCTATGATGCATGTTCGTGATGAACTCGGAAATTAGTAAACCGGTTTTGATCAAATTTCGTGACTCTACAATTTGTGCATTTTAAAAATGAATATAATAAATTAATATTAATATATTCTTTCATTCATTACCATTGAAAAGTCAAGAGTATAAATATATATATTTTTTTAATTTAATGTCTTGAATTACGAAATGGAAGCGATGAAAATTAGGCGTAACAGAAGATAAACGACTTTTAGTGTTATTTCACCTCAAGTTATGCTACTCATTAATTACTTAGAAGACTGTGGTCCAAGAATAATTTGTTACTTTTAACACTGTTCACATTAAATAAATGAGTATGAAATAGACTTGATAACTTAAGATGGATACAAAAATACTCAATTCTAAAATTAAATATATGGTAGATACCAAAACTTTTGTAACATTAAATCCTCTCTCCAACTTACTTATTGTTTGTCATTATAAAACATGATTTTTTTAAAATAGTTGCTTCGCTAGTACCGCCACAGACGTTAATATTATTGTCTGCTTATTTCAGCCTCCTCTTCGATACGAAAGTTCTGATTTCATGAAACTTCCTTAGAACCATTGTCGCTAGCCCGCATGTCTATGAATACTCAACTCTGTACTCCTTGAACGGTACTCGAAAAGTTTCTAGTACCCGATAGCCAGCTTCTAGTTAAGGTAATGGGAAGGCAGATGATGCTAAAAAACTCAAATTGGCAGACAACTTCATAGATGAACTTTTATAATTTGAAGTCACAATCAGTAAAGTGATGGCAAAACAGTATATTTACATTAATGGTGAAATAATACGTTTTTTTTTTCACTTGATTATAAAATACTGTAACGTCTATTGAATCTTAGATATAAAGGTTATTTTATAAGTAATGATACTTACATCGGCTAAAAATTGAACACAAAAGACTTGTTATAGGTACCAGGGACTCTAACACCTAAACTGTATAGTACTGAGCAAAGTATTCGTTTCAATTAAAGAGTATAATTAAAACTACCATATTATTTAACTAAGGGAATAATTTTAATAAGGCTTAATTGCTTCACAGTACTTTTGCTTTAGATTGTATTTTAGTAATTGTTAGGGCTGCTTTTACGTTAATAAAGGGTTGTAATTTTATACTTCAATTGTTTTTTTCAATTCATCTATTCAAAAAATATTATGTTCGGAAACATGACATTTTCTTTCGAATAGATAACATTACAGAGTAGGTTTGGCTTGAAAAATTTTTAACAATAGAATTGTAAAACGTCAGTTCAAGTCAACAAGTTTTACGTGATAAAAAAACCATTTCTATCGCCTCTTTAACCAAAAAAGAAGTATAAGCATATTAACATCGCATATAAATATTATTCACATGATCAATAATGTACATGACAAATAACACTACTAAATATTTTACAATATCTATCTGCTGATGAAAAACTATAGACTATATTTTCATATTTGTTAATATATTGAGTTTTTTTTTTATTATTTCATCATAGTAACTGTTACAAATAATGGAGGTAATAAACATGCGGATTATATTCTTTACTATTTTTTTACTCCGCGAATTGGTGTGTATTAAAAATCCTAATACCGGAGCAGTTTTCGTTTTCAAAGGGTGTAGACTACTACTAAACCTTATTATTAAGCCTCTGCCGTCAGTCTGTCTCGCTGTCTGTCTATCCATCTGCAGCAGACTGTATATTATGAACCGAAATAAGTATAAACTTGAAATATTTACAGATATTGTATTCCGTAAATTAATATGTTATATATATGTAGTTACGTAATGAGGAATATCGCTATACACTATAATAACTGTGAATATTTAATACAATTTAAGGTTGTTATTTTCATATGTAAGAAAACTTAGTGAGAAAAGTAAATAATACAATTTGAAAGCAAATAATTTTGAAGTAGAAACCTGTCACATTGTATCATGGATCGTAACGATGCTAATAAAATTCATATAAAATTCCAGTTTAATATCTGAATTAACGAGGGAAGTACCCGTGTCAGTTTCTTGTCTAATTTTGTCATAACAAAATTTAATAAATTAATGACTATTTTATGGACAATCGTTCGAAATGTTGCGTAATTAAGGAGCGATATTAGAAATTTTTATGACCCCTGTAAGGTACGTTTGATTTCGTACATTTGCTACTGATATTTAAGTTGCTTGTAGATAGATGATGTGCCTTTTGTCGTATAAAGTTATACGAACCCATATCTATTATGAAATCAAATACCAATAACAAATTTCCTTTCCTTTTGACAAAATCTCAAAAGTGATAATACATGTTTTTTTTTCATACGTTGATTTCCCATAAATTTTAGTCATCCTTTAATATTTCTTAAAAAATTTTAATTATAATTAGAGTATAAAAGTCTTGCGAATTTTAGAAAGATCATCTTTAAGTAACACCCTTTACGGCCTCATTGTCACATAACATCAGCAACAGAGGACATCTCGAGAGAACCACCTTCTACCCCACAAGATGAACCAGTGGCGGTACCGCCATAGAAACTGAAGAGCCCGGCATACATTACGAGTACTTAAATAATAATGTACAATAAAGTATATCAATTAGAATCAGTATAAAGTCTTGACATGATTATAAGCTAAAAAAGAATCAAAAATTACGTAACCTATTTACGTTTTATTATTTATAATTGTATTTAAGTATATAGTCTTTGCCCTACAGATACTGACACGAACGACAAGAGCCAAAACGTTTATATAACTATAATTAACAATTCGTTTATTAGAACGAGGAAAACATTTTACAGGAATTTGAAAATGAATATTTGTTCTGCAATTTAAACTGCTGCCTTCAGCATAGAAAATTTATAGCTCTGGAATTTTGCAGACTAATTGCAATGTGTCTTTTGGCAACAAGTTCTTGATATCAAAAAATTAAACAGGAATATTTTCCGCTAAATTATTTTGAGTGGGTGAAAATACTTTGCAGTGATTATTTAATTTATTAATTTGTTTAGTGAATGGTAGATTTTAATTAAGAAACCACTTTCATTAACTGTTCAATATCCTAATGAGAATTTTTAATTTAACTTGGTTGTAATAAACAAAATATGTTTAATTATAAATATTATTCTTTATAAATTTATCAAAAATAAAACGTAAGAACTTTTAATAAAGTTTATTTATTTACATTTTTTAAGTTATTCTGAAATACGAAGCATACATTAACGTGTGTTAATATGTTCAAAAGATTTAGGTTTATTTTGCTTATATATAATAATCAAAATCATCTGTAGCGTATAAATTATTCGTATTTGATTGATTCTCAAAATTCCTATCTAAATATATCTTTACATCCGTTGGTTAGCCACGGGCAGTGTTAAGGTAAATTCGCAATGAACAGATCTTCTAAATACGTAACGAATCCTTAACCTCCTTCATTATCAATTCCATTATGTACATTACAAAAAATGGGTTCGAATTCATGTATTTTAAATTGGTACAAGGCAATTACTTAAAAAGAAAGAAGGTTAACATTAAAAATTCTTTAAAAAATTTTAATGTTTTTTTTCTGATCACTACAAAGCGAGCGGTAAAACACACTTCATGGCACGTGTGTTTTACCGTTTGCTTTGTAACGCGGAGGTTGCGAGTTCGATTCCCGGGCTACATGAATAGTGGTCTGGATAGTGGTAATGCCAAACAGAGATTGTCAAAGATAATTACAAAACTTATTATATTCGTGTTAAAATAGTAAGATCCTATTGGTGTTTTTTCTTTCCTTTTTTATACGTCGGGGTAAGTTTTATTTACTAGTAAATAGAGCCTACTTCTTCCTCTCCATCAGATAAACCGCAAGTTCGTTTGCCTACTTCACTTAAAAAAATAACGAGCTATCCCAATGAGAAAACAATAGCTAACATGTTAAAAGGCATTATATATTGATCAGCAATATGCGATGATGAACCTAATTATCTTGATAATCTTATAATGTTATGCTGGTTTTAATTGTTTATTAAATCAATGAGAAGTTTACAATTAACGGGGCGGTCATGGTACAGATGACGATTGAGGATTTTTTGTTATGATCTTTATTGCTGTCACTGCCTTAGAAGGGTTTACTTGGTCTGTGTGACTCTTATAAAGTTGTTTCATGGGTTGTATAAATTATTTACAACTTGTTTTTCTATCGCTTCATTAGACTCAAGGCTCGCGGTTTTAGAATTCGCGAGCTAAACATTTTTTTCTCTCAGACTAAAAGTTTACTAACCTTGTCAATTTCTATCCATGCCTGATCCTATTAAATTACTAATGTAATATTTTGTGGTGATGACAAATATATCGTTTTGTGATGATAATACAGTAATTTACTTCTATAAAGAGTTTCGTTATCGTTAAGTAATTTTCATTAACCGAGAATACGAAATGTTTTATTGTAAATAATTACTTCTATACACTTCTAAAATGGCGACTTAGATGCTAAGGTTAAAACGAGAAAAATCCGCACTGCGTCAGTAAATCAGTGTTAATGGCAGTGTGTTCCATGGAACATGACACTGCACTTTTATATAGTAGCAAATCCATTTAGATTTTTAAAGAAAGTTTGTATTAGGTCGCGATAGAAATAAAGACCCTAAGGCAAAAGGCGCTAGGGCTATTTTACTTTACTTGTTACAAGTATGTTTTACGCAGTACAATGATGCTACAATTAAAAACATTACGACGGATGAGTTAAGTCAATGATGGAGGAACATCCATACATTTCATATATGTACATGTATTTCTGTTGTAACTGAAATAAAATTAGTTATAGGGAACTAGAAATCTTTGTATATATATTATATTATGTGTAGGTTCACTACAAAACGTAGATTTACTATTAGGCAGTAAAGTGTAAATATGTCTGTTAAAAGTACTGTTATACAAGCCGCAAAACCTCGCTCATTACATTAAAGCAATGGTGTTAACTAAAATTGATAAATTTAATATGGAACCACGCCTTAAATTCACGACGAAGGTAAAGTGATAAAAATCAATCACCATCTATCGTGTGGACGTGTTTTGGGACATGTTTCATAGGCACGACTTTTTCCACAGAGTATGGCATATCTGATTTGATTGCTTTCGTGGCGTAGTGGTTTATACATTTGCTTTGTAATGCAGAGGTCCTGGGTTTAATTCTTGAGCCACAGGAGTAGTGGATTCAGGATGGTGGCAGTGTTTTTCAAACCCGTCTGGCTAGCTATCACCCTCAAAGTCAATCTGCCGCTATAATAGCGTTGCTGCGTTCCAACAGTCTTACATGTGAGAGCCAAATGTGTTCTGGGCGAACACGTTCCATCATCTACGTCCTTATCGTCAGCCCATAGCAACCTCTGAAAAATAAATCTCATGAATATGACGGGTGATGATATCCAACATATAGCTACGTAAATATACTAAAATTAGTCAGATATTTTGAAGTCTTAAAATATTTTAATAACATCAACTATTTGAAAAGAGATGTAATATATTTCATTTAATCAAAATACCGTATAACAAAATATTGTAGAATATTTCTCCAAACATATATATTCGAAACGGAAAAAAATCGCGACAGGTTTCTTACTTTATATAAATTATAAGTACGTCTAGTTCCTTGTGATGGTAATGGGAATTTAACCTTAGTCGTAAAAAAGGACATCCGTTTTATTATTCAAGCAGCCGGGCAGGCCCATTTTAATATGTAGGTTCGCGATATTATTTGGATTTCACGACCCGTTTCTTTTTACTATGGGCTTAACCACAACAACTAAGTATCAAATTATTATACAATTAAAATATGCCTGTTATTCATAAAAAAAAGAGGACTCCTAACCATCAGATAAAACCATTTACAAGGCAGTTTGATGCTTATAGCTCCTAAAGCTTACCTCAGGAGACCTCATGTCTGGCAATGCACTGCCGCAGATTGAACATGATGATGTGTACTTAATGTATAAAAATCTAACATTTTGTATCAAGTATATGTTGCTTAGTAGTGAAATACATTTTACAAAAAGAAATACGAAAATAGCTAATCACAAAAATCTCTGTTTAAATTATAATGAAATTAAGAGAGAAAAACTTTTGATTTGTAATTACTATTCCCTTCTAGACATATTAATCTTGAATATCTTGTTCTGGAAGTGAAAGTAATTAAACAAATTACAGTTTATAAAATACATTAATTTAATCGACGCCGACTTAGGTATAGATTTGAAATTTTCAATAATTTTCATTACATGAAAAGACTAGAACTTGCGCTCTGTAACTGGAAAAAGTTAGCTTAATTTTGTTGTAATGTGTTAAGGAACGAAAACTGAACACATAGAAAGTGTTAATAAAATTATTTACCCGTAGCCGACTATTATTCAGTTATATGAAGGTGAATGGAATAGCCGGTCATAAATTCACTCTGCCGCTACCATATGTTCCACAATTTATCAACTAGCGAGAAAATCTATCGTTTTCCAGGGAAATTTTAATTTCGGCAACGATATTACATACCGTTGTTCTGAAACTAATTGGAGAAACAAACATTTTGTTTATGAATAGTGGTAATTTTGGTCACTCGCTAATGCATTATTCAAACGTTATTCTGGTAAAGGTTTTTATTGATTTTATAACTTTTATAAATATGTTTATTCTTAAATTAGATTACTGTGTATAAACTATTTATTGATTCAAGCGTTACTTTGTGGAAGTTCATGACATAATGAACTTAAAAATAATTTGCTAATTTTCTCTTTGTTTAATCGTAAATACAATTCAAATGCGTTTCGCCAATAGACGTGGCATCTTCAGGACATGTTATGGAATCGATGTGTTATTAAACAAAGCGGAAATTCACACTGTAAATATTTTTAATTTGCTTTAAAACGAATCAGATGCCCATCGTGGCAAGTGATGATGTAATCCCGGCCACGGCGACTGTCTGAATTTTGTTTGTAATCCTCGCACAATGCGGGCATGAGAGCACACCGTTTACATTATTATAGCTGATATTATTATCGCAGGTGGTCGGGCTTTCAGCTAGTCGCGTCTGGCACCAAGCTCAAGGAGCCGCCGGTTTTCAAAAGCTTTGACGCTAGATTTAACAAGCGCTCTCCACTTCGACCGTCTGGAAGCCTGCTGCTCCCACAGGTAGGGATTGATGTAACACTGCTTCATGTGTCACTTCAGCACATCTTTGTACCTGAGAAGTTCCGCAATGCTTTCGCATGTCTTCCTCAAGTTCTGAGTAAAAGATGCGCTTAGCTGTTCTTTTCTCCGACATACGCGTCGCATGTCCGCATCTCCGAAGCTGACGCCGCATAAGATACGACTCAATGCTACCTACATTGGCCCTTCGCAGCACTTCAGTATTCCGTACGCAGTCAGACCATCGGATGTGAAGTATTTTCAGAAAGCACTTGAGATGGAATCGGTCTAGCATACGGATGTGACGGCGATATAATGTCCTCGTTTCTGCAGAGTATAAGATGTTGGGCAGCACGACTGCCATGTAGACAGCGATCATACAAAGTGGTAAGTAAAACATTTACCTATAACAATATGGTGCTAATCGAAACATTTATATAGAGCACAACACAGTGCTTATAGTCTTGTGAATTAGACATTGTCAGACAGATAACGAGGTCTCTAACTAGAGGTCTTACCGAAAGGAATCGACCACCACTTACATAAAATATATGAAGAAGAAGTCATTAGATATTCGAAATTAATATAGCTGTATATAAAAGATATTTACATAGGTATCAGAATCAATTGAAGTGCAAAAGGAGCCAGTGTTGAAACTAAGCGGATTTTAGACTGGGGAATGGAGCGCTTTCAAATTTCCTGTTTAAACTATTGCTTCAGTAGGTATTGGATCGAGATGGTAAAGCCTTTATTCGTAGAATCGTTAATAAGCGAAATTCATGTTAAATTATTTACGCTATATATATATATATATATATAT
>DWQX01005392.1:0-13074 GCA_018245475.1 Pharmacophagus antenor
ATATTAATATTTAAAATATAATACTTGAAAATTGTTCAAACATTTTGTAAGTGTGATACAATCAATACTTCTTTAAAAAACTACAAAATGAATGAAAAAAATATAACAGTTTTGTTAAGGCAAAGGAAAGAAGTAGAGAATAATAGAGGTACCGGAAGTACATTAGACGTTTCTAATTTTTTAATGAAAAAAAGAAAACCATGTCTATGAGAATACTTCACATTTAAGTACGCTTGTTGAATAGGCAGCTAATAAATTGAATCGTCTTGCTAAAAGTGGAAGAAAATATTTTTGTATAAAATACATACGTTCGTACGGTTTCGGTAACAAAGAGGGGAAAGTTCACACTCAGAAATGAACGAAAAATTCGCTATTGAAATTTTATACGGTGAGATGTCCCGGGTCTTGCTGCTTTGTCGTTTGCTGCTATGGAATACAAAATGATATTTTTTTGATGTCGTCACATTAACATACATTATGTTTAACACATTTAGTTAATATTTTTTATTTGTTATTTTCTCACTTGGGTATTGTCATATTCTTGTAAGAAATATTTCATCATAATGTCAGTTACAATACTAATCCTTAATAACATTTTTAAGTATGCACTTCGATGCTGATTCGATGATATCTATCTACTAGTGGTATCTTACTAGTCAAAATAAAATTACAATAATGAACTATTTTATATTTGATCCAGACTTTAATTAACAATATGTTAATATTGACATATCGCAACAATGGATGAAAAAGTTTTCGAAGAATTATTTAATTTAGTATGTCTGCAAGACTTAATATATATTAAGATTATGTTGAAATTGTATCATTCCCATATAAACTTACGAACACAACCTCTCAAACAGATTCAGTACGTTTTAAACATAAAAAATTCTTAATATATTTAATAATTTTCTTAAAACTCCTTTAAATATAAACAATGCAAAAAAAAAATTTTAAATGAACAATTGTTAAAAAATACAATCCCTAACTACTGCCCTACTGAACGTGCAGAATAGCACTTGTTATATTCAACTAAGTCAATTGTACTGTCCTTAGTTGTTTCCTTGGTGTCCGTTAAAGAAACTTTGTCTCCTTGATTAATCATTAAGTAAACAAATCCTGTATTCTCGGGTATTGTTAAGCGCAAACCAATTAAATAATCGATTACTAATGAGTTAATTACTTCCTTCGTTAAGTATTCAATATTTACAGTTTCGATCTTCTATATTTGTTTGTATTAATATTAGACTGTGTATAGACATATAACACTGAGCAAGTACCACGTTTCACCTTCATTTTATTAAATGGATTATGTCTTAATATGTGCTGGGTTACAATTTAAATTACGAATTTTTTTACCTCAATCGTTTTCAGAAATTCAGATGTTTTAGAAGAGTAATTAAATTTATTAGTATTTAACACTGATAATGTTTAAAGAAACCAATAAACATCATTAACCAAATAACACTTATCCATGGATGTATATCCAATATAGCATTTTAGAATATATATTCAGTATAGTTATGTAAGAGTTAAAGGCTGCATCGAATATAATACCAGCATTATCAGAAGAGCACTTTTTTTTTGTTTCAGAAAATAATGACTCGAACGTAAAGTTTGGCCAGAACTACGGTGTATCTAATAGGGTGGGGTACACGGGGACGCTTTTCGCTGCCAAGCCGGCTGGGCGCCCGCCAACCGTGAGCAGAAGCTTCGCTGAACGCGTCCTATCATGATCTCCGCTCAGATACCAGCCCGCCTCACCGACACTCTTGAGTGATTTTAAATTAGCTCGCCATTCCACGTTTTAAAACATCTGCTCTAATAACTCTGATATGATCATACGAATGATAACAATTTTAATTAAAATAATAATAGAAAGACTTTTTATTGTAATCTTGAAGATTTCATACTTGCTTTAAAACCTTTTAGTGATTATTAAAATACATTTTTTATTTTAGAATAAGATATGCAATATTGGCCTTTGAAGTCTTTGATTATGGTGTAAGGCTACAAAATCCCAATCGTCTTATAAACTAAATTAATCGTTCTTTTCCTTAATAAAATTATTTTAAATTTATTCCTAATCGATTTTATATAAGAATATTAGTTTCCTCTTCGTTAAAAAAATATATTGGGAAATTAAACATTTATTTTTTTATTGAAACAAAATTTCGTTTTTATAGGGACGGAGTTTTAACTTATCATAATTTTATTGTTTTTTCTAGTTTTTTTAACGTTTATAGGTAAGTGCTTAACCACAATCTTAGCTGATGTTAAGTAATGATATGGTATTAGGCGGTAAAAACTCACAAAGCTAGAAACAGCCTACTCACTCTACTCTTGAAACCACTCGCATTGTATTCGGACGGTAACACTGACACTGGCAAGTTGTGCCTTTCCTTTGCTGCACGCGCTATGAACCACGAAGCGAAATGTTCCGTCCTAACGCGAAGACTATCTAAAGAAAATTCATATTAAAATTCCGTGCGTATAGACGTCCAAAGGCGAAAAGAGGATGGCGGTATAATATCATAAAATTCCAACGTACACTTTCCAAAATGTATACTGTAAAACACCGCGAGGCCAGCCTCTCAGTGCCTATGTTCAAGACCATCTCCAAACTGGCACCAACAAGGTCACCAATTAGCTTTTTAGTCCGCCTCTCTATCGAGTCCAGAGCCTCCAACTGATTTCATAGCGCCCGCCCTGTTGTGACAACTGATTCCAGACATGACCAGACCTGGGTTTTATACAGAGACCCTGTTGTGAATTACCGTCGCACCGTTTCTAGGTCTCCCAGCTTCCCTGTAGCTATCATTTCATTAATTATAGCCTTGGACACGATGAATCCCACAAATATAACGTTTGAAGATATTTCAATACCCAGAAAGTAAAAGCGATCGGTGCATCTCAGGATCACATTTCGGAGAGTAGGAGCCAAGATGAGCTAGCTCCTTTTAGCGGTGAACAAACGCGCTTGTGTTTTGGGACATTTAATTTCATAAGATTAGCATCGCCTCATTCAGGGACTACAGGCTGCCGTAAAGGCTACAGCAAAATTAACAGGAAAAGTTAAATTTTTTTTTTTATAAAATACCGACAGTGAAATTATTGTCTTTTGTGTCTTTATGTAATTTATGAAATCTTGATATTTATTTATGTTTCATTTTTTATCTGTACACATTTTTAGGAACGTTAATTTTTTCTTCGTATTTTATAATATTTCATTAATTTTCATGTACAAATCATTTAGCAACCAATTTAATTTACACTCATCATTGTTAAATTTTTGCTTGGTTGTGCTTGTTTGCCAAAACAAAAACTTCAAGAATCAAATTTTAAGAATATTAAAATTAAAAAACAAAAATGTTAGCTTAGAAAAAGTCTCTGCTCGCGGAGAGAAAGTCTAATAAGTCTGTTCGTGTAAGGAACAGGATTTCAGACAAAATCCCCCAGATTAGATAAAAGTAAACGACAGCACGAGGTTAGCGCTAGGTAAAAGACTTTTTCTAGGCAATATATAGGATACTGATAATGGAGTTATTACTTTAAGAAAAACTCGTTTTTTCGTAACGGATGCTATTACTGGTGAGATTCAGTTATTAGATATATTTAAGTTTAGAAGTACAGGCTGAGATGGGTTAAGAAAACATGTTCAAAATAACAAAACGACATCCACCGGTTTCGAGTCTGTATAGTGGTATGGTTTTAAAAAACCATACCACTATACAGGTATAAATACCGGCCTGGCTAGCTACCACCCTCAATGTCAATCAGCCGCCGTAACAGCAATGCTATGATCCGACACTCATACATGTGAGAGCCAGAAGTATTCTGGTTGAACACGACCTGAGTTATTTCGCTATATTGATATCTCATAGAGGTTGCTTAATACTGTGTGTAAGACGCACGATAGAATACTTGCAAAACTCAGAAATTGTTATTAAAGGAAATTCACTAGTGACAGTGATAAAAATTATGATAATATCATCGAATTATTTAATACTTAAAACATTATTTTCGTATTACGTTTTTGTTGTCATAAATCACAAAATAAAGTTAACATGTGTATGTAAATAAAATAAATATGCGGTAAACTTATTAGGATGATCTTAGTAACTACACTAATAAAAATAAATAGATCAATTCATAGTACAGCATAATATTGTCGAATAGAGCTATTAGGTGAAAAAGTAAAGTAAAAATTAAACCTTGCCGTCTTAAAATTTTTGTGAACATCTGCAAAAACAGGTTTATCCAAATTCAAACTAAAATAGAAAAAAGCTATAAATAACTAAACTTCAAAAACGCTGATCACTATGAGCATGCATAAAGTATTTAAAACGCGACCTTCGATAAAATATTTTTATACTAACTCAAAATTTTCTCTAGTAACCTCATTCATTGCAAACCGATGCTCTAAATACATATTACATCGATAGTTGACCAGTATTTCTCTACATATGTATAAGTTTATCTTTCTAATTCTGTGCAAAAAGCATACTAGTGTGACGGGTATTTATGCTGTGGAAACAAGGGGTGGCGATTCTTGGCATTCCAATGATATATGCTTCATAAACTTATTCAGCAACACGAACTCAGTTTATTTATGATGCGCTAGCGCTACTATTGCTTTTTAGTTTTATTTAAGACAAATACAAATTTACATTACCCGTACCTAAAAAGGAATATATATATATTTTTATTACAGAGAAATGATAAAATTTAAAATTGATTATAATGAAAATTTAATTAAACGTTTTGTGTAACTTTTTTACTCTGTAGTAGTGGTTCGGCAATTTATCATTTGATGTCATCCGGCGAATACATTTGTGAAAAATGTTATGCACTGCTAATTTTGGGTATGCTAATAAATGAAGTTTATTGCATTATTCTTCTGTTCTCAAATTATTTTATCTATAACAGAGACGAAGTTAAAAGGTTTTAGACATTTTACTTTTAAAAAAATCTATGAGAAACATCCGTAAACAAAATCTATAATAGTACCGCTTTCATTATTTATGGTTTCATGTTTGTGTTTAATATTGTTAATTTTTCTTAAAAAAAACTTTCATGATTATAATATGTAGTATAATAATAAATAAACTTCAACACTAAGAAAACAAAACCGAAAATTTTTACAACTTTTCAATAAAGGACGATGAAGTAGAAATTAACGAAATATTGGCGCGGTCCGAATGTGAAAATTGCTATACTGAAGTAGAACAATGCAAAAATGACCCATAAAAGATAATAAGGACGACCGGGCATGGCAACTACATTTTTTATAAAAAACCAGCTCGACACCGTACTGAAATAAATGCAACATAAATGTTTAAGTTCGCAACGAGCACGCGACACACTATCGACTCTTTGACACACAAAGTGAGTTGTTGAACTATTTTAACCTTTTATGCATGTGAATTAAAGCTCTCCGGTAGTTAGCGTAAGGCACAGTATAATTTTGCAGAGCTGTGACAGCGTATTGACGCCGACACTGCGGCCGACAACTGGGTCGACTGGCGTACTCGACCCCGAACTGCGTCCCTTCATCGTTCACAACGAATTCGGTGGTATAAAAAACGTTTTATAGCAGTAAAATCAGCCCTTTAACAACTGTAGTGTGTAAAATTAGAGACAATACGCACAACAAAACGCCATAATAAAATGAAACGTATTTAACACCTGCTAACGTATGTAACAGTGTTTACTAAAATCTTCCTACATGACTTTCAATTAATCCAATCCTCACAATATCAAATACAACTTTAATTCAGATACTACTTTTATCACTGCGTAAAAAGCTTTCAACTTGGTGTTTTACTTAACGCAATCTCTTTAGTTTCAGTGAGCGCTGGTCATTATTATTCACAGTTCTTAGTTTGTCTGCAAAACTTCCGCCATTCGTTTCAATATTCTGAATTGCGATGGCAAGAAGTAATGCATGAAGTTCGTTATGATAAGAAATTCTTTACATTTCCACTGAAAGTCAAAGAGCAAAAGAATTTTACTACGGGAAACTATAGTTTTATAAAATACAATTACAAAAACCTACGTATTGATATGTATTTGTAATAAATGGCCGAATGTGTGTGGAACTCGCGTCGCGTACCAAAATGCATAAAAACTTACGTTTCTTGTAACTCTTCTTTTATTTTTATTATTTTTTGCTATAATCCCACCAGATCACTCAATCAATGAAAATTTCAACATTGTACTTATTACGGTTCACTTGATAAAGCCCGCTGACAGATTAACTGACGAATAGAGAGACGGACGGCGGTGTCTCAGTTCCTGTTGTCACTATTTGTGTACGAAACTCTAAAAACTATATAAAATTTCACCTATCCCACGATTTGAACGATTCTCAAATTACACGATTCCGTATATTGTTGTTAAATCATAATTTTTTTTTGGTAGTGATTTAAAATTAAGGCATAGGTGTATTAAATTATATGTAAAATTACTTTAATGAAAACAAGAAATTGATAAAACACGTGTATTTGTCAATGTATTTAATGGATTCCCTATTCATAATTTCCTTCTGAATAATCTAAAAGGAATCAAACAATGAAAAAAATATTCACAAATTACAAATTTGTCTACACTATAAATAACCTTTGAAAATTTGCTCCATAATAATAAATATTTTAAAAAAAGCATACAAAATGGACGATTTGTTTATAAAAATTTGTTCATCCACAGTTTTTGTATATAATACGCTGTCGTAATTTTTTTATTATTATAAGATACAACAGTCATAGTTAGAAAACACATTTAATAAAATACTATGTAGATAAAATATTCAATTATTCATTACTATGATGATTTTATAAAACGGTACTGAAGTAGATGAATAGAAAAGAATTGTTCATAAATTTCTTTACAGCCCACTATATATCACGATATGAATTAAGGTAGGTTTTATATAGAGATATTAAGGCCAAAATTAATGTTACCATTTCGATGATCAGGAGCGTAGTAAAAATGCCGTACATATTCCCAATGAAGATTCCATATATTAAACGATTTTAATATAACTCACTGTCTTATTTATTCCTTCTTTTGTTGCAAATCCTATTAAACATAATGAAAATATACGACGGGTTCCAATCAACATGCCAAATTTTTTATATTTTTTCTCATTATATTAATAAACAAAATTCGTTTTAAACATAGCGGTGAAACAAAAAAAAAACGTTTTAACTGCCTCCGTGGCGCAGTGGTTTACCGCTTGACTTGTAACACCCAAGTTCCGGATCCGATTGTCGGACAACATGTGTAGTCCTGATGGTGGTAATTTTTATTTAGCCTTCCTGGCTCGCTGTTTTGACAGTCGAACATGTGATGGCCACAGGGCTTTGAGTGAGCGCGCTTTACCATGTACGACCTCATTATCACTTAACTTCGTGTGAACAAATGTTCTAAATAAACTAATTCCTGATAAAAAACAAAATAGTAAATATATTGTCATATTTCAGATACTTTCAAAATAATTTATTTTTCTTATATGTTTTTTATAAAAATGTCTAATAGTTATTTTGCAGTAAATCTTAAAGCACTTAAAGTAAACCTATGATAATAAATTCTAAAATTCCGATAATTTTAAAGATTTCAATTCCGATACTAACTCGCAACTACGTGCTTAAAATGCAGAATAACATTATGTATTGTTTTAAATTCAAGGTACCTAGGCTTTTGATTTTGTAAATAAAAATGTTAACAATATTTTTTTAAATATATGTTTGATAAGCAAACTTTTGAAATACAGTTAGTATCAAAAAGACATTATTCTTTCAATTGCAAGAAACAAATACGAAATAGTTAACTATAACTCTACTTACTTTTTATTCTATTTTTTTATACATAATGTGCAAAACCATCATGTGTATAGCATAAAAATAGTAACACTATTCTATGCGTAAAATTATTTGCTGACGCTTGTATTATAACCAAAATCCGACACATTTGTTCCACTTTGGAATGTTCTCCTTTGCAGTTTTTAATTTCTAGAAAACTAGCTAGTGTAAATTCACCAAGCGCGCGTAACATTACGAAGTCCCCATTTTATATAATAACAGCAGCCTTTCTACAGCCAACTGTGGAATAGGAGCATCTTCTAAAAGGAACCCAGAGCATGAATCCTCTAAAAGTTTCAACGCATGGTACGGCAAATTATTTAGTTTTATTCTAAATAAAAGAATATAATTCTGTTTAACATATTATTTTTATTAAATAAATTTATGTAATTTACTTAATAGTTACTTCACGAGGTTTGTGATTAAAATATATATCCCATGTATACCTTCCAGCAATTACTTTTAATATTAATTATTTCAGCTCTACTGAACTCAGAATTGCTTTATGAAATATTATCATTCTTTACAAACACTTCATCGTTATTTACAACCTAGACTTCACACAGCGCTCCCTAAAGATATTGAGAGATCGATGTTTTATGAAACCTAATAATAGGTACGCTAAATTTTTATAATAAAACTATAAACTAAATATATAAGTTATTTAAATGAAATATTATCTAGCTAGAACCGTTATGTACGGTGTTACAGCCTCTTAAAATGTGACAGTAATAAATCAAGGGTAACCATCATGAATATGTATGTTTTAGCATCAGAGTTATAAGTGATGTAGCAGTATATATTAATTTTTGTGTGAATACTGTAAATATAATTTGTAATATATAAAATTCATATCTTATTGCATAAAAGCATCTCTCATCTCTATATATATATATATATTAATCTCTGTCTAAATTTTCTTCCAAACTTTTCTATTCAGAAACAAAAATATACGAAATCACTTGAAAACATACAATCAACATTAATGAAACGGAAAAATGTTGCTCATAACTTATGTACATAACATCTATTAGTGATACGTTGCGTTTAATTAAGCGATAATAATGAAACCGCAGTAGGTTAAGAGACTGTCATCATTAAGGCGTAGTTAAGAGACAGCTGCCAATGGCCTTGTATTTGGGAGCCGGCCAAATCAAACATTTTTCTTAACCGAACCTTGAATGAAAAATTTCATCAATACTTTATTGATTTAATTGGACCATAATGTATGACCGTCTTTGAATAATAACAAAAAAAAAGAGATATTGCTAACAAATAAGAATTATATGATCAGGAAATAACGTTTTCAATTCAAAATTGAACGTCCCAAATTGAATAGAGAAGGCATAATTTAGTACGGTATGCTAAAGCCAAAGAATATGTAATTGAAAAATTATCTATCTATTTATTGCAATATATATAACTGTAAAGCGTATTTAATACGACAGGTGTTATTGAAACCTATACATATAAAATTCAAAGCCTTGCCTGATTCACTGACTGACCTATATATTAACGCCAATCTAAACCGCTGGTCCTAGGGATTTGAAATTCCGAAGGTATGTTGTTTCTAATGTGTAGATATCCACTCATTTTTTTTAAATAACCACCCGTAAGGGCGGCGAAAAAGAGGTTTTACTTTAATTAAACTTTTTACTCTCCGAGTCGATGGACTCATACAAAAACGGGACCAATTTTAACATTAAGTAAAAAGTGACCACGCCCAAAAAAGTGGCCGAGTGACGGCTAATTATTTATAAGTTTAAAAACACTACTGCAAGAATGCTTTTAAGGAAACTCCTTTTTACTAAAATTAATCAGCCTTGTACGCCAACTGGCAGAAAGATAAAACGTTATTGATGGGACTTTTAGAATTAAATTATGAATATATGGAGCGTATGTCAACCGTCCCAAGCTTTGGTTTGTCCACGTCATTTGTTATCTGTAATGAACGCAACAACCACCCATGAAACCGTACCCTTTTTGGCTTTGATGTTCCCTGACGTCCCGGTCTGCCCAAATCACTGATTAAATTTTTTTTCAGAAATTCCCGCTAACATTTCATTTACGTGATTTGTGAAACGTTTTAGCGAATAATAAATAAATAATCAAATAAGTATTTATTGCTTAATTTAGTTGATGTTTAACCATAAATAATATTTTGCTTCTTTTTGTTTTCTTTATAATATTTTTTATGGCGAAAAGTACAAGAAATGGATACAAATATGGACATACATAATTTTTATAGCACAGTATATAATATTTCAGTCAATCTACAGTGAAATTTTACGTGTTTTTGCAATTGGAATGTACCCAATATAACGCCATATTTTCAAATATAATGGATGGATGGGTTTTTTATTAATTTTGCAATGATTAATATTTGACATTGTACATTGTAATTAGTTTGCCATTAGGTCAGAATCATTTCTTTAAAATGATAATTATCGCTTTAACTTAAATATGAAATAATTTTCCATAAATGTTACAAGTTTTGCGTAAATTACTTTTTCCTTTTATATAACATAAAAAGTACATCAGTCCATCATAAATATTCATTATTTAGTAGATCTCTTCAAAGGATTATTGAATAAGGTTACAGAGCTCGCATAATACCCCGAAAGGATTGTCATTTCGAGCCTGAATTTTATTTCAACAGTTTCACTGTCGGAAAAAAACAATATAAAAAGGGATAAGTAAAGACCGTATTTCAGTTTTCTTTATATAAATCTAAAACCAGATAAATTCTTTATTTCATTAGAGCAAGATTAATCTTATTTAAAACAACTCGAGCAAATACAATTTAAAATGTATAATTTATGACAGTATATTCTATTCAAATTTGTTACAAAGTTACATTGGATTGATTCTCAAGTTAACCCGCCGGTGTGGGCAACTGACTTTAATAAACTGATTGCTAATAAGAAACTAAAGTGAAACTGTCAACTAAATAAGCCGAGAATCATTGTGCATCATAAACATTGCGTACGACGACATAAATCATACACAAATTACACAGGCAAAGCTAAATATACCTAATCCTAGATCTAAATAAATGTATTATTTTATCCATTTTGTAAGAATTGTAAATAACAGCACAAAATAATACTTAAGACTGTTGTATACGTGAATATACATTTTTTTTATTGAATACTAATCCTCCTCTGGTATATATACTGTTTTTTGAGCCCATCGAATCAAACAATAAGTTTTTTGAAATTTGAAAACACCCCCCTCTCTCTCTCCCACCATCTTGGGTTAGAATCTCAAAAAACCATTCTTAGTTAGTACGTACACAAAGAATACATCCTCTAAACTTCATACGACTAAGCCCAACGATTTAGGCTATGCGTTAATATATGTCAGACAGTCAGTGACTCAGTGTATATAAGTATATATAAATCATGCATCATTCTTTTAAATATTGTAATCGTGAATTTAGCAACGAATATGATTTTTTTAATAACACAATGTTTACGTTTCTTTTACTATTCTACAAATATTTTTCTGAAAAATATTACTTGATTAAATTTTGTATCAGATATAACGAACTGAAATTGTAAAAGGGAGTTTAAGCATTAAAGTATATGATAACTGCCTTGATTCGTATATAATAAAAACTAATAAAATTTACGTGGAATTACGTTTATTTAGTAAGGTAGGACAAAGTTTGGTCTATATCCAGAAGCGTTGTGACCTACAAAATCACAAACTCTTTATTTCTCTATTATCTAATAGAGAAATAAAGAGTTTGTGATTGTCCACAAAAAGGCTAAATATTGATGATATTTATAGTGATGTATTTAAATACAGAACCAATCTGACTTTATAATTTAATTTTCTTAGATTTAACAGTTATTCACTTTTTGTTAAGTACGTTAAGTATAAAAATCGAACTTAAAAGCCCCATTTCGTAGTTTTCTTTTTAAGTAATATTTCCTACTATTAAAACGTAATGAATTAATATTAAAAAAGTTAGCATACTCCAGGTTGTTACGCTTATATTTAAAATAAAACAGCAATTTACGGTTTCACTTCACGATGTTTTTAAAAAGAACCTTTACCTTCGGCAATAGCTATAATAATTTGAAGCGATAACATTTTTTTATTGTATAGGCTAGCGTCATATATATTATAAGTGGAAATAGCGTCCATGATACCACAAGCAGCTGTTTCGCAAAATCAATAACGATTATATAGGACATTGTAAATCCCAACTTGCTGCCTTAAGCCTAACCTAACTAAAATAAGAAATCAACTATAAAGAAAAACTATAGCGACGACACCGATCAATTAAATGTGAGAATTCAAAGACTTTATAGTTTAGAAGGCCAATATCGTTTTTAGATTTTAACGTTATACTTCAGTTGTTCCCTCTAGGAATGGAAGAAAATAAAACTTGAGCATTCGCGGATTCATAACAATGCATTCAAATTAAGGAAAATTGTTTCGCAAAGTACAACAACAACTTCGAGGCTTCTGTCTGTGTGACTTTTGGCTTTTTTCCAATTTTAACATACCTTTTAAGTATAAAAAGTGCGCACATGGGAAACATCAAAACGAATGCGAGGAAAGAAAGTTAGAAAGATTTCGAACAATGCTTTAGAAAGACTCGGTAATTGGAACTGCGCTCGAATTATCATACCTCAAAAGACTCTAAAAAGGGTTTGTTATTGCGTGTATACATTATTTTTTTTCTGATTTTTTTTTAAAACATGACATGAGCTAAATATATAAATATAAAGCCCCTGTTAGGAGAAAATATGAGGTTTAATGTTATATACAAAGTACTTAATAATTATAAAATTTTCAAAAATGTCGACAAAAAACAATAAACTGTGTACAGCAGCAGATGTTCTTTTTGTTTCCAAACTTCCTGGGATATATACTAATAAAAAAATAACTATTATAATAAAAATTAAGAGCTACTTACTTTCGTCTATCTCTATTAGTAAATTTCACTATTTATCTCATTTGTATGATCAATTGTAAATAGTTTAAATAAAAATCTTATCAAAAATGTTTTGTTTTTTCACTCTACAAATTCTGTATAATTAATTCTTAATGTCATTAGTGTGTAAGGATGTGATAAGAGATTTAGCACTTTTATTTTCATTTTACTAAATTCGTAACTAATGTGCTGCTGCTGGATTCGGAGAAGTAGATGCTGTTAGTCGTGGCGACCATTACAGCTTTATCGAAGCTGGCTCGC
>DWQX01005393.1:0-13071 GCA_018245475.1 Pharmacophagus antenor
GCAGAAGGCGCGTTGCAAATTGACAGTAATTAAACGATTTACGATTGAGTGATTGTACAGATAATATTTAACACGTCCAAACCGACTTATGCCATCAGTGGTTCAACTAATCCTTCATCAGGCGGTAAGTACACGAACGATATACAATACCATGCATGAATTATTAAACGGTAAACACTAACGTATTACGGCCCGTTTGCACATATTTGTGCGTTACGTAGTACTTCACGCAAATATATATTATTATTATAAAACATTATTGAATCATACAATAATTTTGATGATGAAAATTTATTTAGTTTAAATTTCTGAAGCAAAAAGCATGTCGAGTATAATAGTTTAATATTTATCTGTCCGGATACCAGAAGTTTTCTTCAAAAATAACCCCGAAAGATAAATTATTACAAAAATACAAAATTTAATCAATACAAATTTATATACAAATCTTTAGACAAAACATCAAACTGCCTGTGCGACAAGTTGTGCGAGAACGGCTCGGCAGAGAACGTATTACAAGTTATCCGTACTCACACTGTGGTAGCGCGCGGTGGGTATTTTGGCCTGACGCCGGACTGCTTCAGCTGCAGTACAATGGAACGGAGGCGGGCGACGTCGCGCCCGCGCCTAGGCCCAAAGTCGCACAGCTCCGCGACGCGCGCCCACTCGCCGCCCTCCGTGGAGCCGCCTTCCGAACCCCGCGCCAGCGCCCTCTCGGCGTTTCTACACAGTACAATACAATTAACTTATCAAGCATAACGATCGACTATATTTTTGAAATTACATCATTATCATTAGACATTCATTTATGGAGAAGGTAAAAACAAAAATGAAATTTCAATATTCTTTCTTAAAAAACTACCTAACCGGTGTAAATATTTCGCTCTGGATCGTTGAATTTAATCTCGTCTCACACAAAACTCAAGCGTGATAGAAATAAACGTGCACAACGCTCTCAGAATCACAAATCACAGAATCGAGCAAAGGCAAGGCGGGGCACTGTCTGGGATTCGTTTAGCGGGTGATACGTGTGAATGTCCAGCAGTAGATGATGAATCACTTCTTCTCGAGCTACTGCCTCCAACCGGAGGTTGGTTATTATAATATAAAGGCAACATTAATTCAATTTGGTGTCAGTGAATAAATGGTCTTAAACAATTATCATAGACAATAAATAATTCTTTATTGTCTGTGACATTTGTCTATTATTAAGTTATTGTGTATTTTTTATGATTTGTACATCAGAAAATTAAACAGAAACAATACAAACATATTTTCTTAGATTATAGAATATGTCAAAACATGAGTAACCATATAAATAAAAACACCGCAATATTATAGCATATTTTAAAATTTGACATTTGCTGAATGCTAACACCACATGAGGATTAGTTATATAGACATTATAATGGTTAGACATGCCAATAAAATCAAGGAAGGTGTCACAACATTTAAAAATGGCGTTAAATGTCACAACACTGGTACAAGTAAACAATAATATTATTGAAAGGTCTGTACTAGAAATTTAAATGCATATTTATGCATTAATATTTTTATGTAGTTCATAGCCATTTTTTTCCTCTACTAAAATCATGAAATAGTTCACAATATTAATTGATTAGTTTATATATGATATACAGAATAAGCGTATAATGTAATAGATAACCATGTATACAAATATTAGTAAACACTGAAACTACTTGTATAAAATACTCACTTAGCAGACTCCCTGTCAGCATTGAAAAGAAAATAGTAGATTATTAGTACATAATAAAAATAAATACAATGCAGCCAGCATACAATAAAATTAAATGATGTCAATATTTACATATCATACAATTGTTACAGTTTAAAAAAAAGATGGTCATTTTCTACACAAAACAATATGAATTTATCTTCCTTGACAATGTTTACATAATTAGCAAATTATTATGTTAAATATTTTTAACCCTTTATAGGATATATTATGGTTTAAACACTTGTGAGTCATTTGTACTACAACTCAGCAGGTTTCGCTGTAAGAGACTGTTTCTCAACATTATTAAATCTTTCTTATGGGAGAGGGATATACAAATAATTTTAATAGAATAAGGATGATTATAGAAGAGTATAAGAATATATTATAGAAGGAACAGTTATTTTCCAATAAGTAAAAACTATTTAAGTGCTCTTTCCAAATAGAACAAAAGTGATAAAGTAAGCAGCAGGTATATAAGAATATTTTGCTAAATATAATCTTTTAATATAATTTATTGATTCAAGCATTACTATGTGGAAATCCATGAATCAATAAAACACAAATTTATTTGCTAATTTCCCTTTACATTATTCAATCACAAATACTATGATTAAAATAGAACCTCCACATGTTTCACCACTACACAAGGCATCCATAGATGTTACAGGTTCAACATGAGGCATTAGCAAATTAATTTTGGTTTTATTTAAAATTTTGTGAAGCAATAACCTAAACAAGTCTGTCCCCATAACCTTGTGACTAGATGTCTCGATAGTCCAGCAATATGTTAAATTCTATGAGTAACAATTATGTTAAAGAAGTTGAAACTTGTTTGCATTCTGGCAAAATTTGGTACTGCACTAATATCAATTTAGAAATACCTAGTAAGAGAAAGTAATGATCTATTTACAGATATTTATATTAATAACTCATACAGAAATCATTTGTATGCAGGGTATTAAAACAATAATTTCTTTAAAACAAAAACAATAAAGGATCCACCATGATTCATTGAAATGTGATTATTCTTACTCTTTAAATTGATGACATCTTTCTAATATGTAGGTGACATTTAGAAATAGTCCCTTTAATACTTTTAAGTGATTTCTTTGTTTACAACTTTACATTTGTCTTTCATGTAGTATAGACAATATTACAATTAAAATATTTTAAATTGCCCTGTAAATAATTATATTATTGAGTGATTTAACACATTCATTTTTATAACATATTTCATGCAAAATCATGCAATTTTTTTATATGCAATTCATATGCCAAAGTATGTTCACTAACTTTGGATTAACTCTATGACTAGGCATGATCACACCATTAATTAAAAAAAGTTGTGTACTGTGCCAATATGGTAAATATTTTTTTTGGATTGCACTCAATCACCCTCAAATTCAATAACTAGCTTACCTGTTGGCAGCTTTAGTCTTAGCAATTTGTTCCTCGTGAGTCATATACCAGTCCTCCAGCTCTTTCCTGGCAATCTTCAACATTTCCTCCTTTTTCCTTTCCTCTTCTTCATCTTAAAAATAATATTTAACTTTAACATGCTTTACTTATACTTAAATCACAAGACTATTACTTTATACGCAACAGAATATTTGGAATGATGTAGTATAGAATAATTGGAAAGATTGTCATGTTATTAGGAACTAGGTCTTGAATGATAATTGAGAAAACATTTTTTTTAATTTTTTATAATAATTATCCTTGTATTATAAAGGTGCAAGAGTAGAAATCAAAGAAAATAATATGTAAGTAAAGATGTCTCTCCATTCTCCATATTATGGTTAAGTGTAAATTATGATAATTTACCTTTTTCTGTAAGTCGTTTCTTTTGTTCCTCACGCCATATTCTAATCTTTTCCGGCTCCTCTCTTTCTTGCCTGAACACTGATGTAGGAGTTGGCTCCGTATCTATAAGACCATTTGATTCAAATACAGCTGAGCTTGGGATTTCTGTAACAAATATAATAAGAACAAAAACTGTAAGAGAAATTCTTAAGTTCTTCAAATTTTACAACAGACTTAGATTTTACTAATAATACATAAACAACCCCTACATGAGGTCTCTGAAGCTTTGAAAATCTCAGAAACATATTAAGGATATAAAAAGATAGGAATAAATGTTTTAAGAATAACATTTATCAAAGAAATAAAAATATTTAACATAGTAACGATAGAGGTATTTATTAATAATAAAATGACTTAAAAATGAAATGAAGTTCTGTATAGGACTATTGATTTTTTTCCATTACGTCACTTTACACAGAAAAGTTAGGAAACAAACCTAATACTTACCAACAAAATCTTCCAAACCGTTTGATGCAGGAGCTATAACAGGGGGCGGAGCACTTGTTTCCAGTTCATCTTCTAGGCCGGCTAGCTGGTTTTGTTCCCGAGCCAGAAATTCTGCAGCAGGATCTACCTCTGGTTGAACGAAGTTATCACCGAAGTCGTCCATTGGTAATGTTAGATTGAAAAATAAAATATTTCACGAACGGAACAAACGTAGACGTCGAACGAGTAAATATTTCAAAGACTATCTAGACAATGGACAATTAGTAAAGATGACATAAATTACTGACGCATTAAGAAAAATTCTTTCCATTTGACTTTAATCTTTATAGAATTTATAAATAATAACATTTTTGATAGTAGGTATATTAAAATATATATTTTCCATAACGTCTTTGGATATATTTCATGATATAAGTTAAGAAAACCATATAAAGTATACATTCAATAACGTATTTACTAATGTACAATAATGTAAAAATATTAATCTAGCTATGTGTGCACAGGAACACGTATTTGTTAACTCAATTTATATTGTGTAATGTCTTTAACAAAAGTTAATGTAATTAATAGAAATATACCATTACGCCGTAAAACGAAATGGAGAGATAATGAACGTCACTCTTATTAACATCTGTCAATATATTTGACATTGACGGTTTTCTTTGATAAAGTTGATTGTCGTCATACTTTCAAATACAAATGTTCTAATGTTTATTTATATTTAAACTTTATTAGCGACAGACGCATTCGCTTTCTTTAAATATAATATTACTATAAGTAAATTAATAACGATAAGATTCATGTGATTATTTTTATCTAATCTCGACTGTATTATTGATAAGTTATAATTTTGTCGACCTATTTCGTTTTGTGAGTTGATAGTTTTCAGTAATATTTTTTTGTATGCGTGAATAATGAACTTGTCGTTTGCGGGTTGTGGTTTTCTCGGTATATACCATGTCGGTGTTGCTGTGTGCTTTAAAAAATACGCGCCACATTTGTTGTTAGGGAAGATTTCTGGTGCTTCTTTCGGTGCTATATCAGCTTGTGCTCTTCTATGCGATCTTCCTATAGGTGAGTGTTAATATTATAATTACAATTACCTTAATATTATTCATTAAATTACTAACTTGTCTAAATGTATTGATATAATTTTTCAATTATTTTTTTTTAATTTAATTTAAATTGATTTATGTCAGAGACCATAATCAAATGTAATATTAAACACAAGTATTGATTAATTTATTCACATTTTAATTGACCTATGTGCTGAATTCATTTATATTTTCCCACTCAATTAACTGATAGCTTGTAATGTAAATAAATTTATTAAACTTAAAGATGTGGATGGATACAACTTTTTGAAACAATACTCTACTTACAAAATATATTTGATATTTTTAATACATCTATTACTTTACAATGTAAATATAAGTGAGTATAAAATTAACTGAATGCTTTTTTAGTCCTATTTATAATATTTTATTGCATGAAAACAAATTCTCAGATACAAAAAAAATATATAAAAAATATGAATAAATTACTATTCAATTATCAATATCCCTGGCATACATTTGAATTGTTAGAAATCTTTTCGAAATTGTTTTACACTAATGAATAAAAATAATAATTAAAAAAAAATAGTATTGACAAAGTATATATGTATATACATATATATACATGAAGGTATATGTATGTATGTATACATTGTCAATTTGTCTATCAGGTGTGACTAGTTTGGATTGAACAAAACATTGATTTTTTGGTTGGTAACACATATTATATACAAACATTTTGATAAGGCCAGTGTTAAAATTGATAATAACAGCAAATACAGATTATACGTAGAGGACATTGCCTCTTAGGTGTAGAAACTTTTTCATATCTCAAGTACATTTTTAAGAAATATTTGGATTTTACACTATGACATCTTTTTTATTGTTATCATTTCTTATTATTATTTATTTATATAAATATATTATACTTGCTTTTAGAAAGTAACTAGCTTAAGTATTTATTTTTAACTTGAACTAACTACATAATGCATTAAAATAATTTTTTTTTTGGTTATAAAATATTAGCATAATTTATGCTTATTTTTAATAAGATAAAATTATTCAGAGAATGGCTTTGGTTAAAGGTAATCGTAAAATCGTTTTTCGTTAATTTTTTCCATTACTTTTACGCAAATAATATATTTCCGACGTAGTTATGAACGCTATTTGATACACAATTTATTTATATTTTATACTCAAATTATAATACATAAATCATGGGTTCGTAAAATTTATACCAAAACTACCATTCGTAAATGTATGTGGACATGAATACTTTTTTTTTGATGTCCCATTTTTTGATAGATATGGTGCTAATAATAAAAAAAAACGTACGTTTATTGGGCCACCTTTTTTCATATTTCAATTTGGTTCCGTGATGTTTGCGTAATCATAATATTTTATCTACACATCATACTAAGCATGTAATTATTTTAATTACAATGAGATCAATCCTCTTCCAGCGGTAACTTCTACTTGTTAGTTGTTATATCTGAGTTTCGCAAAACTCTCTTTTATTTTTAATGACCGGTTATCCCAGCAAAATTCGTACCGCTTAACAGTCTATGAATATCGTGTTACGTTTTCGCCCTACGTAATCTGGTAAATGGTGTACCACTCCTAATATTCCCACAATGTTTTCTTGTATTATGTTCATAAAAATTGATAATGATAATTTATTAAATTTACCCAACTTGCCAAGTATCATGAAGATTCGTTCAATAGCGTTCCTCGTGATTGAAAAACAAAGACAGACAAAAAATGCTAAAAAAAATTACACTTTGACGTTCTCGGAAGTGTATTTGAGTAAAAATTTAAAATATGTATGCAATGTACAGATTCGGCAAAAGTATAGTTTTTTTTTTATCTTATTTACTGTTTGAATATGTGGAACGAAAGACGACTACAGCTTGGTTTACATGTCGTTTACCGACTGACGCACAAGTAGGTTTTTCAACGATATTGACATACACAATACTTAATAAAGCATATTAATTTCGAAACGAATTAAATATCGAAACATAATTAATTATCTACATTTATGGAATTAATGAATACTTTATTAGGAAATTTACTTATTAGGGAACGTTAGGTCTATGAAATAATACTGTACAAAGGCGATATTATTTGATTTATTGATTTTATAATATGTATCTGTAATCTTTCTTAAATGCATTAACAAAATATTTTGAAAAGATAGAAGAGAATACGTGCAGCAGAGCGCAAATTACGGCTACTAAGAATTTTTAACATTACAGATCCAAAGTTAGTAGTGAGTTCTATAAAGAATAATTCTTCTACAGGTGAAATAACAAGCGATGTGCTGAGAATAGTTGGCGAAGTTCGTGCCGGGTCACTAGGTCCTTTCAGTCCATCTTTCAACATCCAAAATGTGCTCCTATCAAGCATGCAGAGGTACCTGCCGCCCGATGTACACAAGATTGTCAGCGGCAGGCTGCACATATCGCTCACCAGGGTCTACGATGGAAAGAACGTCATCGTCTCGGAATTCCCCACCAGGGATGACCTTTTACAGGTAAAAGATTTTTTTAAACTGCTACGTTCAATCACAGCAATGCTATTATGGCGGCAGATTGTCATTGAAGGTGGTAGCTAGGCTTCAAAGGACTTTACCATGATCCAAACTGTACTAATGCCTCTGTGGGACCTCCGTAGCGGTATATCGCTGCACCAGGGAGGCAGACAAAAGGAAAAAGAGTTTCTCTCATTTCATTACATATTTTATCTTTCAATACAGTATTGCTTACTTTTAAACATTCATATAAATGAAAAACGAAACTTTATCGCTATTTTTATTTCCGCGTCTTTTTAGCATCTGCGTTATTTAATTATGTCCTTAACTTATTCGGTTTTATATTTATATTTCTGCGTCGCGAATACACCGTGATACTGTGAAAGCTAATTCGGTTTAATACATTATTGTTACACGCAGAGCGTGTTATCTCTTATCTGCTATTTTTTTTATTGCCCGATATTTCGCCATAAAATTTGCTGAAAATTTATAATCAGCAGGTCGGGGCCTTTAATAATAGGACATGTACTGTCTGTCTATCGTAGGCGATTTAACCCTTTGCACTCGGAAACGTTTTGTACGTTGGCACCAACCTCTACACTAGTGCAATAACGTGCATCGATAGTCCATTAATATTTTATTTTTAATTACAATTTAGAAATGAGATATATTGTGCTGTAATATATTTATTTCGTTTAATTATTAATAAACTTTAATATCCCATAAGAAAAGACAGCCGAGTGCAAAGGGTTAAAAGTTAAGCAACTTATTTTATTATTATTATATAAATGAAAAAAAAAAAATCAACGACCAACCGTTGTACAATTCACTAAAATGAAAATTAAATCGTTTCACTTATCGTAATATCCCTTGTATAACCAATTAGTATTATTAAAACTGTTGAAAAATGTTTCTTTGTAACGAATCGTAGTGTTTCACCAAAGTACGAAAGTAGTTGGTAAACAATACATAACTGATTAAAAAAAAAGTTATCAACTTCTCTTACTTGAGCGCGGGAACGACAACAAGTGGGAAGTGATTTCCTGTTTGTCTTAACACAGCGAGGGTGCCGTCGAGTGTTATGCCACTTCTTGGGCTTGGTCAGGCATAGTGCAGAAGTACACGAATACGTTGCGTAGGAAACACTGGTGCCATACGTGATGCGATGATGGTAACCACTGAGAGTGTTTAAGTGGGTAGATATCCCACGTAACCCTGAATTTTTCCACTAGTAACAGCGTGTTTTATAGATCTCTCGATATCACAAATAGGCATGACGACATAAAGTGTAAGAGAATTTTTTATAAACGTCAGTGCGAGTTCGTAAACTTGGTGCCTACTCATACATTAACACTGCCGTCCGGTGGCGCCACATTGGCGAAACCTGTGTGAGGAAACATAAATATGTTGAGAAAACTAATTCACATGACGAAGCGATTCACATAAGCGAGTATTGATGACAACTAACTATGAAGTTAGTAGCCCTTTATACATATTATCCAAATGTTATAGAAAAACGGATGGGGACAAACGAGTAATTCTGGCACTGAAGGCACTATACATATAAATCTTCATTATGTGTATAGTAAAGTGTTAACGTGTAGAGCTGGTCAGCTACAGTGGCGTGCCTGTAGAGCCAGCCCGACCGTTTATATATGCATCGACGTAAAAAATATTAATATGTGACGTAATTTTTCCATTTCCTTTTTATCTTTACGATCGTGTTTACATTTAGTAGCAATTAATGTTTATTAATATTAGCGGACTATATTACTTAAATGTATGAAGTACCGCCACTGGTTAGGTTTTCGTTGAACGCGTCGTGGATAGTAAGAATGGGGGTCAAAATCGTCCCTTGTACAGCTCCGAGGAGAACGATGGCTGGACGTGGCATCTAGTAATTGTGGTGGATAGCGTAGCGTTCGAAGGGCCGCGGTTGTTCTCCTAATGGAGATCCACCAAAATGCTGAAGTTGACCCCCGAATGGGTTTTATTAGGTAAAAATAAACACATAACCTTAACTTTCCCCCAAAAGGCAGGATATCTTTCGAAGATTTCCCCCGATAACGAAAAAAAAAAGGATGTTTGTTGAAACTGCACGTGGTAATTCACCTGTCATTCGCGCAGGCATTGCTTGCGTCGTGCTTCGTGCCAGTGTTCTCCGGAATGCTGCCGCCCCGCTTCCACGGCATTCGATACATGGACGGCGGCTTCAGTGACAACCTACCGGTGCTCGACGAGAACACAGTCACCGTCAGCCCCTTCTGCGGCGAGAGCGACATCTGCCCGAGGGATCTTAGTTCACAACTCTTTCACGTGAGTCGTAAAAATGATTTCCTCACTAAATTCATGTCTATGTACTAAATTAATTTAATATAGTACATAAAATATTTCCATCAAAAATCTGCTGTTTTTTTTTGTACCGGTTTATTTCTATTTTTGTTTAGCACTTGGTGAATCCAAAAAGCGAACGAGCACTAGTTTAGAACTTTCATTAACGCTTGTGTCTAGTAAAAATTGTAGTAATGTAACATATTTACTTTTATATCTTAAAGTTAACATTTAAAATCCTTAAATGTCAAAAAACAGATATTTAAATTAGATTACGGAGTCGTAGTCTTCTATACGTTAGTTCTCCCGAAATAAAACAAAAAATAATTTATAAAATTTGTTTTCAAAGTACTAACATTGTTATACTTGTAATAAATGCCAATTCATATTAATAACATATTCTATATTTAACGTTCTATGAATTATGACCTAACCACAACGTAGTGTGTTTTTGAACGTGAAATCGTTTTTGACAGGTTAATTTAGCTAACACAAGCATAGAGCTGTCAAAGCAGAACATGAACCGTTTCGCGCGCATTCTGTTCCCGCCTAAACCTGAGGTGCTCAGCAACATGTGCAAACAGGGTTTCGACGACGCACTGAGGTTTTTGCACAGGAACAACTTAATCTCTTGCACGAGGTGCCTCGCGGTGCAGACTACTTTTCAGCTTCAGGACGTACTGGATGACACCACGCACGAATACGACCCAGAATGCGAGGAATGCAAGACGCATAGACAGGTATATATTAAGCTTTGTTTATGTCGCTACTGTAAGCTACGCTATAGACTAGTAAGTCGGTTTTTGAGATATAGTTTATATATGTGTAAATACATTTAATTTCGTTGAACACAGATATATTAAAATCGGTATAAAACATCAATTTCCTTTATCTCTGTTCTTTTAAAAGTAATTATTAGTTATGGTATTTACCACGTCATAAATTTACAAAGAATATTTTTCTTCTGTAATATTTTTAATACTGTTTTGTCCCTAGCAGAATTACAAAGCTTTAATATAACAATCTCGTGATATTAGTATATAGAGCGTGGCCTATTTACAATGTCCGATGACCCGTTTATGGCGACATGACACCATTTAATTATTTTTATCTCTGTTGCCATTATCGAATTGACCATATTAGGTCTTAAAGTTATTGTTACAATGTGCATTTAGTATATCTAACTTGAATTCAGGACGCCCTTGTCGACGATTTACCCGATACAGTGATGACGATATTCCAAAACGCAATCGACTCGGCCAACAGCGGACTCGTCAGCTGGCTGATGAGGCAACGCGGAATGAGGTGCGTCTCCATGATGACGCTGCCGTACAGGGTGCCCGTCGACATCTTGTACGCTACCTTCACCAAGTGAGTAGATGCTATCTACAAATTTATTATTTTCCTGGAAATTCTGGAATTCTCGTTACATACAATGTTTTAAGCTTGTGCTTGGATATAGTTAGTTCGCGTAGTTGTTTCGAGTGAACCACCTTTTCGAATTATCTACTAATTATTACTTATCGTCATTGATTTACACGGCCATAAATCCTCAACTCGCACCTAAAAACTCTCGCCAATGCTGTATTCCGATAGTCCGGTACGGAACCAGAGTATTCTGTATGAGCACACTTCATCTCTTGACTGCCTCATTGTCACTTAACATTACGAGAAGAGAAGTCAAGTTTCAGTCTATTGTCGATTAAAAGAAGATGCAATCTACTTGCTGCGATTCAACTCATTGCCTTTCTCTAGGAACAGCATTTTAAATGTTCCGCTATAGTTGCTGTTTCGAACATTAATAATCCGACTGTTAGTACAAGAGTTTCCAAGGATAACGTGTCATCTCCGTATATGAGAAACTCTTTGGTTTTATTACATTGCTACAAATAATCACTCTATTCGTCGCATAAAATATTAGGCACGCTATAAATATCATCACACCTTGTTTCTTTATAAAATTATTATTTATGCCTCCTTTGTATGCATAAGTAAATAGTTTCCGTCGTAACAGATAATCCCATCCCGTTTCGGTTCTGCAAATAACAGCGACAAACATTGATAGGATTCTATCGCCGGTTGTTGTGTAACACGTATAATGTATTTGATTTATCGTATACAACATGGAGAAATCAAACAATATTCCAATTAAATTATATTATTACGCTGCGAAGAATATAAGTTTGATGTCTAATAATTCATAATTAAAAATTACTCTTGATTGAACTAACAAGTTATTTCTTGGAAATTAGTCCTTGTCAATTAGACATTAGGATTTCAGTTTTTTACCAGTCCAAAACACTTTCGGTCAAGTTTTCAAAATAAGTACCTAAATTCATTTTTGTTCTTAACACTATGTTTATTTTTAGTTTATATCCAATTATATATAAACCAAAGACAATTTTCAAATTATTGTTATGGTCCTTTGTGCCGGATGTTTTCCGCCTTATAAATAATGCTTTCATGAAAGATGAATCTCTAAATACGGTTAAAAATATCTTCTAACTCTTAAACGTAAATGGTCATTATAAATAGTCGTGTTATAACGTTTTGAACTTTGTAGGGTCAATACGTCGCTCCGATCTCAGGGAAAAGTCAGGATGTTTTTAATAAGTAATCAACAGATAGGGCAATCTTTGGAGCTCGTTGCATATTTACGTTTAGCAAAACATTGTACTTTGTTTTTAATCGCATTGATATTTCAACATTGTAATGTGGCCTCGTACGTTATCGTTTTTGTAACTTATTACATTTTTGAACGCAGATAGTGCTGTGACGTCAATGGCCTATCAACATCGTTCTCTTTATTTCGTGTATAATTAGATATATATGATTTTTTCCCCCAATCGGTTACAGATTGAATCATCAACTATGTCGTGGGTCACTAGTTCTGAATCTTTGATGGAGTTTAAAAAAAAAAACAAAAAAATTTCGACTTACAATGACTCTTACAAAATATATAGAATAAACTATTACATTTTATCGTTTAATTAGATCCTCTTTATCCACGTACCTTTTTAAATAATCCATACCAAATATTTGTTTTCGAACTTTATCACTGAGATTTGTTAGCACTGCTTTGTTAAAACCAGATTTACGGACATTTA
>DWQX01005394.1:0-13071 GCA_018245475.1 Pharmacophagus antenor
AAAAATAACCCATAGGCACACGTAAAGTTTGAAATATTTACATTCAAATTATTTAAAGGTTTACAAATTATTAAATGACATATTTCATGTGATAACAAATAGAGAATAAAGAATAAGTCCTAATCTCATTATGAGAATGGCAGAAAATAGTACTTTGGTATTCATGCGAAAATGGATGATATTTCGGTACTTAACATTCATCTTCCTGTAGCAATGTTTAATTTTATGGAGTGGAAAAATCTCTCCTCGGCGAGGGTCGGGCGTAGGACAATGGCATGATTTGTTACGCGGACAGTTATCTTATCCCTAGAAAATTTCCATCTAAGAATATCAAAAGTAAAACATTCCTCGTACGACGCTCATTTTATTCCTTTGTAAAGTATCTTTTTATTAACTTTATTTATTACCTACTGAAGCAGAAGATCGTTTGTTCCGTTTATTAGCCGTTTTTAAAAATAAAATATATTCATCATCATATAAACACTAGAACTACCAACATTTTTTAAATATCTATTTGTAATAAACAGAAAAAAAAATAACAATCAATCAAACATGAAATTTATGAAATAAATGAGTTCTAAATAAAGCAAAATTTATTTTATTAAAATCATTAAATGAAATGTGTAAGATACACAATTGGTGCAGCCGGGCGTTTTGCCCAGTGGGTAGTTTTAGTGTACATGGAGTGTTACGCACTATCACGATAAACTAATTTAAAAAAATATTTTATTTTCTTTTTAGGTTATAAGAAATCGATTGTACAGCAGTTTATTTTATTATTTAAAAATTTTAATGTTTATTTCTTATTAAGAAGAATCACAATTTCTTTTTTACTTTTTTTCTAAATTTTAATGGAGTTCTTTTCTGTGTCGTACCTGTTATATGGAGCACAATATTTGTATGAAACTTAGACGGATTACAGTTTAATATTTTAAAGCAGAATTTAAAAACGTCACGAAAAATAACGTCCTGATGATTGATTGCAACGGACAATGGTCCTGATTCGCCGCGCAAAACAAACTTTGATGCTATTAATATCAAAATGACCCCTGACGGCCGCCCCACAATCAAACCATGGGTTGGACGGCCTATTGTTATCACTTAATTAATTATATAGAGGATTTTTGTGACAAAGGCAATATTCATTACTGAAATTGACGATCGGGTTCGATTAGGGTTTTTAAAACGAGCACCGGGACTTAGAAAAAACTTTTGTACCGTCGAATATAACAATTCAAATTGAAAAGACTTGATGTATTGCGAATATGCTTATGTCGCGATGCATGAACTAGGGTTGAAGAGTAATTTACCGATATTAAGAGTATTACTCTTTGTTTATGTACAGAAGGTCATGTATAGTAGGAATTATTAACATTTGTTATTTACGAGTGTATTTTATCTGACGATGAAACTCTCTTTGGAAGATCGTAAAGGCGACCACTTAACTACTGTGCTTATATTTTACTGCCTTTATGGCACAGTAGATTACCGCTTGCCTTGTGCAGGTCCTAGGTTCCCATTCCGGTACACATATGTATAGGAGTTTGGATACTGGTAGGGTTTATTTCGTATCCGCCTGGCTAGCTATTACCTATTGCTATGTTCTAGCAGACATATATAGCAATTACAATATTTTAGGCATTCGCTCTTCATTACAGGGCGTAAAACTTAACGTTTCTTAATCGTAAGGTTAAGGTCCATAAAAAATATTTGTATTTATAAAACCGGTAAACATTTAAAATACGATATTGTGCAGCAATGAAAAACGGAGGTTAAAAATTTGAAAAAGTTGATATTTAAGAACACAGTGATTAAAAAGCAAAGTAACTTTGCTTGAAGATCGTCATACGTCAAAATTTGTTATCTTCCTCCAATGTACTCCTAGTTAAGTCAGCTCTACCTTGGAGTCTTGTACAGAGTTGCTGGGACAGCAATTTGTCTTACTTTATGATTTCACAAGTTCCAGACGAATCACATTGCGACGTAGTCTGTAATTATCGTGCTGAACAACTTGTTAACTAAATGCTTGTAGTTTGATATCAAACACCGCTGTATTAAAGCAATTTTCATAGTAAATACGGCAATTTGCTTCGAAATGTGCGCCAACTTGTTCGTTAATTTGTGGGACGTTTACAAATTTTGTATACATGTCTATTTGTCTTTTAATATAAACACAATTTTAGTTTTTATTTAATTTTACAACTTCTATTGGTTTTAAGTCTAAGACAAGTACATTAGTTTTCATTCTTGTTACAATTCTATTCAAATATGATTCTTTAAAATTATAAGTTTTGTTTCAGAAAAATTTTATAACACTCGCTTTAATTTTTATGAAAACAGTACAAATTTTTTAACTATTGCAATAATTTTAATGTCAACTTTCCCACTTTATAAAAAAAATTGAAATATCTTCTTTCATATGACACGAACTTATTGTGAAATGAAAAACAAAAGACATTAGTAATGGAATTGGGAGTGATAAATTTATAACAATTATAATAAACTAAATAGAACATAAATTGTTCACCTATAAAGGGAATAGTTACAAGAGATGCCCTTATTACGTAGATATAAAATATTTATTAAAGGTTCGCGATTCGGTGAGGCCCGCAAATTCCCGTCGTCTCTGGAGGGATATCTAGTTTTGTACTATCCTTTATAGTATATACACGGGTCCATTGTTTCGGACTGCAATGCCTTTATGATTTTAAATTAAATATATATAAAATTATACCTATGTATTTTTAAAGATTCACTGATATATATTATTTTATCTCTATACAACACTCATTACAAAAATTGAATATTTATATACAAAGATATTAAAGATTTTAATATTCAAAGGGTACTTGATAGCATTAATGATATTGATTAATCCGCAATTAGCGTTATTATAAATATCATATTTACTTTATAATATATCAAATAAATATAAAAATTAAACACTATTTTTTAATGTTATGAATAAGCAAAAGGCGTGTAGGTAATAATTTATTTAGCGTTTAGTACATACACTTGAAGAAACTACGAACGATAAACCCACCGCAATTCTTAGCTATATAAAACGGAATAGAAAATTTTATCACCTAACAACAACCCGGTAACCCTTAACCGCAGTACGTAATAAAGCACTAAATACAGGCCTTACGCTAGGGTGAATGAACCCACATCCCTACGGGACACCTGCTGATGTTATTGACAACAAACCGTGTCGTTTCTTTTATTCCCTCTTCCCGGATGAAAGGGGACGCGCCCAAGATTGTTACTTTGTGTGCGCGAGTTTATTGCTTTGAATGTCAGAGAAAGTCATGCGAGTCCCGAAAAATGCTTTTTATCCTCTCGCTTTGTAATTTTCATGGAAACGTACAAAATAAGAATCTAATCCTTGTATTTAATGTCTCTTATTTTTTTATCACGATTCTTCGATCGAGATCTATTATTAAAAATCGGATAGAATAGATTTGAACAATCAAGTACCTTAACCCTGTAAGCTAACAGTGGTTTTGTGAACACCTTGTCGGTTGTATATTTTGTTGACTGTCAACCCTAGCCGTCAGCATCTGTTGAAAGTTATAGCCTGCATTGCCCTAGACTTCAAAAATAAGTATGTAGTAGTGATACAATAATGTATTACACATATTTCTATTTTATTTTATGACGATCCTAAGCTCCCCGAAATGGCTGCTAAGGGAACTCAAAAGCCGAGGCTTTTCGCCGTCAGTGCACGCTTACTGATCTGGCTTTTGGTGCATAAAATATTCATAGCAAACACTCCGAAACACCACACACTTGTTTGTTCTTTATGGATGTCTTTATTTTTAATGTATCTATGCTTTACGCCGTCTGATCATCAAATATTAATGTCCGGTCCTTGGCAGTTTCCACGAATGTAACTGACGAATAAGTTAACATTCACACTCTAAATATCTCTAATGTTAACCTTTACCACTAAATTTTTAAATGTTTTATTGACGTCAATATCTCGTGATATAAGGTAGCAATAAGGCTGTAGACTTTGAAGTATGCTCGCCCATAATACTCGAGCTCGCATATGCACAACTTTCAGAACAACTATTTTGTTACAGCTGCAAAGTGACTTTAATGGTAATATTAGGTTGGGGAAAAAGTTTCTTCGCATTTTACTTAAAAAATTCATAAGGTTTTCTTATAAAGTTTATTTATATTTGACTAAAGTATGTAGATGCAATTTTGTTGGATATCTTTTTGCCATCTTATAGGTTGGGACGTGATCCTATTGCTATAAAATTTTTGAGGCTGATCAAAAAATCCTGATCAAAAAACTGCGACATTTGGTTTTGGTAGTCGTCTCGTGATGTTAAACTGACACTCTACGGAATTTCGCAGAGTCCGAAACAGGTGAAAATTTGAAGGCCAGGAATATACGGCAAATACATTGAGCTGAGTGGCTAAATGTGTGTGAGGTCTAGCGTATCATGGTAAAAAACCACACCCCTTCTGTTTATTAATTCCGGCCGCTTTCTATCTCAACTTTTTGCTTTAATCTCATCAGTTGTTGGCTCATAATGAATAATGCCCTTCCAATACCACCATACACACAGCATCACCTTGTTGCGAGTTAACCCGGGTTTCGCCACGATCTGTGAAGCCTGACCGGCCTTTGATCACGATATTTTTTCGCACGTTATTGTCATACGTGATCCACAATTTTTATCACCAGTTATCAGCTTCGACAAATATGGTTCTTATCTCATTACGTCGTAATAAATAATCACAAATGAGTACATGGTTTATTAGGTTTCTTTCAGTTAGCTCATGAGGCACCCAAATATCGAGTTTTTTGTGTACCCAGCTGTTTTCAAATGTGCCAAAACCGTTTTGTGGCCAATCCCCAGTTCTTCAGCTACATCATAACTACTAATGCCGATCTTGCTCCACTGTTTCAAAAATGGCATCAATTTTGTCCGTAACAGGGCGTCCAGAGCGACGTACATCTTTGCTATCAAAATTTCCGGATTGAAAACGCATAAATCAAATTCGCAATACTCTCACAGATATTGCTTTAGATCTATAAACATCACAAATTGTTTTCGCGGCTTGTTGCCTTCTTACCTTTTTGTAGTAAAATTTTAAAATATATCGAATTTCTTCATTACATTCACTCATTTTAACAATCAGAAAAACAAAATCACACAATTTCCTAATTTCAATTTGGAATTGCTTCTTTAAAATTAAGACTTTTTTTTTGATACGAAAACCAGCCAGATACAATTGGTATAGCCAAAGAGATTTTATTACGAGTTCATACATTAGTATGTTATTTGCGTATAACTATATACGAAAAAGTCTTTTCACATATAGTTATGCAAAAAGACTTTTTCCCCAACCTATTAGCTAGCTAGACCGGTTCAAATACTACCACTATCTAAACTACTCATATAGCTCCGGTATGGAAATACTGTCCTGCGCATTACAAAGAAAGCGATAAACCTCTGGCGATGGAGGTAGTTAGACAATAGATATTATGTCTCCTCTGTTATATCCGAAATTTAGTTTTTAGTATATAATAGCTATGAATTATGTTAAATAATCATAAACAATGCATTCACTCTTCTCAGGTACGGTCTTTGTGCCACTATATTAACATGAACCTTCAACATGAACGCCGAGGGGGTAACCGGCATCTGTAGATAGCTAACAATTAAAAAAGTTGTTTGATGTCAACGCAAATCAGTTGTTCATTATTAACATTATTAATGTTATGGTGAAATGATAAGGTTTAGTATAGTTCGTTCATATACATTAAAAGGTATATTTATACAGGAAATATCATTATTGGAATAATACGAAATTCATAACGTCAAATTCGCGGCGTTCACCGTGTTAATCTTTATATAGGCTATGAATATATTTTTGTTTTAATGTTTTTACGCAAGCAATGAAAACATAGCTCATGTTGAAAAATGTATATTTTATAAGAACAAAATAGAAATGTGTTATAACATACAGAACAATATTATATAAATCGTTAATTACGTTATTTAAGTACGGCGTAATTTTTTCTGGTACATATTGAAATTACTCGCTAAGTATTGCTTAGTGTATAGAGATAAGTTTGTCATGACGCGGATGACGCTTACTCGTCATTGATAAACTGGCAGAGAATGCCATTTGTTATTAATTCCTTCTCATGTACAAATGAGTGCATTAGACTTTAAATAAAATAAAATAAATAAACAAATAAGCAAGATAACTTTTTTTACGTCAATTACTCTAAAACATCAAAAGATTCTTAAACGAATCCACGCTAAGTTTCGTTTGCATTTCTTAAAAAAAAAGTGTATAAATCTTCAGTCTGTGTGTAGCGGAGCGCAAAATCGGAAATAGCGGACATTGTACAACCGCCCCAAATCGTTTGCCACTAAATCTGACTCACAATAAAAGTCCCGTACACCATAAAATAATAAATATTCCTTATGCGTTTTGTTGTATTCTTTTTTTGTAATATTCACAAATCTTGCATGACGTTACTGCACGATTTGGAAGTTTTAAAATATATGTTTATAGCTATTGTGAACGGCGAAACGATGTTAAAATTTATGTATAATTTGATAAATCTAACATACATTGGTGAATATTATAGGTAAAATTACAATAGTGTAAAATATACATATAGTGCGAAATTGAGATTCAATATTAGTCCGTTGATGATAAAAATATAAACAACGTCGGTAACGATTTGCTTTTCCTAGCTGATTTGTATAACCAAAAATTGTTACGCCCTTACAGCAGTTAAAACATTTATAAGAGTTTGATCTATTAATACAATTGTAACAATCTTTTATTATTTGAACCGATGCTAATAAATACCTGTATGCAAAAACACAAGTGTGTTTGACATTGGACCAACTTTGGATTTATACCTTCGTTAGTATGCGCTAGTACGTTATTTATTATTAAGCAATTAACGTATAATGCACTGAAATTTTTATATCGACGAGCCGCGAGTCTTGTTTCCGAAGAAAGCAATAATGGAAGTCAATAAGACCAACATCATTTTAATCTAGAACACTAAACATATAATTTACACAATGAATTAGAAAACAAAATGAAATCTAAGATATATACAGCCTGCTTTTATATTTACAAATGGTTAAAGTTAATTTAATTTTCAAATAATAACCATAATTAGAAATATACCATAAGAGATTTAAATATTATTGGTTATATATCTATTGATAATCTATGGATTACTACGGATTTCAAACTATAACCCTAGTGTTTGAAGACGATAACATAAAGTATTAGGCTCCACGCGGTTTAAATTACTTTTCTTTAAAATTATTACATAGACGGAGCAGAAAAATTCCTTAATTAGTTGAGCATAACAAATGTAGAGCGATTTTTACTAGCTTAGCCAGCGGCGTAGCCCTGTCATAAATTATGTCAGCGGTCCCAACCAGAAAATATCATGGATGAAAACAATATCCCTGAGCGGGAGAGTTTAATTACAGATAAGGGCGCAGATGAGAAATTTTCAGCGAGCTTCGATTTAACATCGGGATTTTCGAAATTTATCGTCGATTCCTTTGTGCTAATTAATTTCAACTGTTTCTAAAACGCTTTAATTGGCGCTTACCAGTTCGTTAGATAATTCGACTTTAGAATTAATATCAGCGCTTACATTAAATTCATTTCTCTCCGAGTTCTGTTTAAAACAACGATTAATATTACGCTCTTACCTTAATAAACTTGTTCTGCGGCATCAGAAATTAAAAATGGCGTTTCAGTTTTTACGATTTGCCGTTGATTTCATTGAGTTTATAAAATTTCTCTTTATGGTTGTTATTGAATCCAATTTCAAAATGTGATCTAATATTTGCAGCTTTGTTTTCCTTACAAGCTTTTTACATACAGATATAGTTTGTGTAAGAATTTATGGGGTTAATATACACGTACGACTGTTACGTTATGTAAAGAAATATAACGAACCATTTAACTGTGTCGTGATAATTTAGCATTTTTTAATTATTTAAAATTTAAAAGAAATTATCCTACAGAGATTTGAAAAATTTACTAGAAATAAAATTAAACTGTAAAATATGTGTTTTTTTTTACATGGATCGTATTGCTTTCTCAATGACGAATATAATTATTAAGATACAAGATATTTTCGAATTTGAAAATGGAATGAGGTAATCATCATATTATTGTATAAAGTCAAACGCGTATCCCCATTGTGTAAAAAGTATAGATTTTTTTATTGACAACCAGACAGCATAGTCTCCCTTAAAAAGACGCATCTTTGAATTTGAAGTTGTATCAGTATTCCGCGGCCGTAGCGATCGAGGGGGCTCGGCACGCAGCACAGCATTTCATTACAGTCTCACCATAAACCTATCTACAGATATATTACAACGCAACGACAAACTGACATGACGAGAATATCGCTCACATAATTCTGTTTACGCTACCTTGCAATTTTTTTTTTGGCTGATTTAAAAAATACGAACATGTATGTTCTGACTACGTGTGGGTATAACTACAAATAACATCGCCTTTCCAAAGCATTGGATTTTCTGTACATCGTTTTCGTTACAAAAAAGGTTTCTTCTTCAGGATCTAAATTAAATTATTTAAGTTGTGATGTAATATTTATAACACCATGAGTCTTTTTTTATTAATAATAAGATGGCAAATAAGTATGGCTCGTCTAATAATGAGTTGCTAGAAAAACATAATCACGCCATTTTGGAAGAACTTGATACTATAGCTCCTTGGAATAACCCCGGCAGGAAGTTCATTCCACAGTTTAATAGTTGTTAGGAGAAAATTTCTTTGGAACACGTCCATTGCAATTCGAAGGTATAAGATTGAACTCCCTGTCGATGGCGAGCGATGATGGAATATGACCGTTGGTTACGTAACAAGTACAGTTCTCAAAATGAACTTCCTGCTACTATTAAATTGCAATTCGTCGCACGTTTTATTAGAATTAAGCTATTCCGAACCCTTTACATGTCTCGACGTTTTGCCAGCATTACCGTGGCTTACCGCTCTCCAAAGGGTGCAAATAAAACCACGAGAATTGTAAACTCAACACACATCCAGTTACATGTTACGTAGATTTCTCGCTAAATCCTGCTAATGTTTGTGTGAAAGGCTTTGTCGTGAGGATTTACCGCATATATGTAAATCCTATTAAGCTCAGCTTCGACACTCCCATTAATCACGTTGCGAAAAAGGATAAATAGTAAAATTTTAAATTCGGATCTGTGAGAATAAACAAATAAAAAAAAAATAACTGCATGCAGCACTTGCAAAATCAAATCAATCAATTAATCACATTGTTTAATACGATTTCGATACAATTCCGGCGGAAATATTTTTTTAAAACAAATTGTTGAATATTTTTATTTCGAAGGGGAATTGCGCCTGTAAAATTTTATTAGCAATATTGTTGATGTGTTATGTTATGGGAATAAATTTACAGTACCAGTTAAGAGAGGTTTTTGACATATTTGTTTATTATTTACTACGAATCTATTTATTACTTTAAAGATATGAATCGTTCAACTTTAGTTTAAAGAAAACTTGCTTCGGGAATTTGGGTAATTCACATAAGTTATTTGTAAACTTATAATTATTTGTAGTATTGTAGGATAAATGACAAAAGGGTCACTGAGTGCTAGAGAAGAGAAAAGAAAAGAAGGAAGAAAGAAAAGATGAAGAAATACATTTTCACAAAAAGCTGGATTAAACTGGATGCAAACTGCTTACGCCAAAGAGGCGCTATTTGTCAAAGTAATAAAAAAATTGTATATATTATACATAATTTGGCAGTACTAAGGAAGACATTACCATCTGTGTATTAACTATTTTTTTTATTCGAATTGTAAAGAATTAAAATAGTAATAAATAGTAAATTTCATAGAAGAATTTAATTTGAATTTCATATATTAAACTCAAAAAATATTTAGCATACCATTGTAAGAAATAATAAAAAAGAACTATTTACTGATGTCAACAACTTTCTGTTGCTTAAAACTAACTAAACTACTGACTTAAACGTACTACCACTATGGCGAGAAGTACTTATTACTTGTGAAAATCACAAGTATGACGGCAGATATTGAATTATATCTGAATGTTGAACATTTGTTAAAATTCTTATTAATTTAATTACTTAATAGTTGACATAACAGTGGCGGTAAATATCAGTTAACAAATAACGGATGGAAATTATTTTAATATCTTGACGAATTAGATGGCCGTAATTATCACATAATTATGGCACTTTTTTGGGCTATTTCTGAACGTTATTATATTTTATCGCCTGCATGAGGTCTTGAAATAAATATGAAAGCAATGGGCAATCTGCTGAGGAGCCATAAAATTCACAGCACTCGTAAACTATTGGGGGTTTTTATGATTCATCTGTAGTGTTTGCTGTACCCTCACAGAGGAAGTAGCACGGAGTACAGTCATGCACTAAAGTTGTGAAATTTTGAATCTACAATTTTTTTTTAAGAAAATATTACTCTATACAAGAAAAAGTGTAATTATCGTTATTATTTAGTTGTAAATAAAAGAAAATAAAAGGAAAATTCTCAGTAGCTATAAAGTAATGAAAAAATGAACTATTTTGTTAACTATTGTTGATAATTATTCAATTTTATTACAACTCTTCCGATGTTACGGTTGTCTATGGATGACGGTAATCACTCTCCATCATGTAAACCGCTTGCTTGTTTGTCCAATTTACTTATAAAAAAATTGTGAAGCTTTATAACAGTACCAAATATTTAAGTTAATTATAATCAATGATTTCTTCCGAATTGTTCTGGACTGTACCGAAGTGCGAAACTCGTACAGTTTTCGTGTCTAAGTAAATTTGGTCATCTCGCACAACCTTTGTTTGCAAGGGGTCAGCCCCTATAGCGAGGTATCAAGATTTGAGGGCACTAACAATGATTCATAGACACGGCACAGCCTTTATTCAATTTACCAATTCTGTTTTATTTTACTTCAACCGCCTTTATAAAATAAATTGTACTACAACTAGAAATGTATTGTAATTGGTTTTTTCTTAACTTTAAAAATTTTAATTGTCGGGACCCAGATCTATTTACTTATTTATTTAAACAAATTATTTTATCCCATACACTTATTGTGTAATAAATAATTTGTATAGACGATACAAAATAAATTTTATAGATAATAAATACTTAGGAATAAATGCTTACTTCTAATAATTTACTAAAATAACATAATGTTTTTGTCGTAATTAATTGTGGAATATAATATGTATTTTAAATTTTGTTAATGGGAATGCTGCATCAGTTCTGTAAATTATTTACGCTTGGATTGGTGATTGCAATAAATATTTATATAACAGTATTTTTCAGGTTTCGGAAAAATCATTACTCTTTAAATATTTCAGTAATGTTTTGTGTTTCATAAGAAATTTTTGGTTACTAGTCTATTTTAATTATAACTTCATCGTCTTCTATCAATATTGATGTTTATTTTTGAGGGATGTTTATTTCAGCGTGAAATTTAGGTGTCTTAGTTACTGAAGGGAGTATTTTGATTAAAATTAATTAAAATATTCGCCTGACTTAATACATTACACCTACAAATGGTTAGAATTTATTATTCAGGATAGGATCTATCTCTGCGGCATAATGGCTAACATGCTTGCCTTGTCACTTTTACTAAGGAGAAAACGTAGAGATACGCGGTCCGATTCTGGGGCCACTCATGTAAGTGATGTGAGCTTTGATGATGATAGGGTATTCGAAATCCGTTTAATAAGATAATAGTCAGGTTAGTTCGCCGCCATAATTGTGTAGCTGTTTCTCTACTATAACGACTAGTAAATCTTAAGTATTCTTAGCGAGCACGTTTTCCTTTCTTTGGCCTCATCGTAACTTAAATTCAGGTAAAATTTAAATCAAGTAAACCCAATAGCCGATGAAAGAAATCATCAATACCAACGAAACCGAAGTCGTTAAATGATACTGCCGGTAGTAACCTTCATGATATAAATGAAGTTAATTTGATGGTTAAACACTTACTTCTCATTACAATTTACAAATCTCCATGTCTATGTCGCTAAATCAGAATCTACTTTTTATACTAGTTCTTTCAAGCCACTGTATGTAGAACCAAGCATTAAAACAAGACCTTGTTATCTCAGACATTTTCCCTATTAAGGATAACAATGAATATCTTACAAAGCATTTTTTTTTAAAGTGAATTGAAATTATTAATTTAAGGTAAAAGAGGACTAAGAGAATATTGAATAGAGCAACTTTGTCAGCAACTATTTACAAAGCTGATACAGAATGACTACTTAAATAAATTGTATAGGGGTAAAATGGCCCGAAGTCACGTACTGGCTGTTCGCCGAGATCCTCAATATTCAGAGATCACTTCAGATCGCACGTGTCAAATATAATTTTGAAAAGGCAACATGCAACTTCGTGCCGGCTATTATGCTCTATGTCGAACTTTAGACGTCGTACCATACTTATCCATACTTTGGAACAGGATCAGATATAGGCGCAGCGGTGAAAAGACGACGTATTTGTTGGTCTTCATTTTATGAAATGTACTAAAGATATAAGACGTATACAGATTAATATTTTGCATTTTCTTATAACTCAATTATAAAAGATCGGTTTTAACATATACGTTTTTTATTACTGAGGAAAATAAAATAGAGACAGTAATAATTAATTACCATAAATATAGTATCAGAGATATCTAGAGGTATTTGATGGTAAAAAACTGATATATAAGACTAATTGAACTACTGCTTTATTTAATTCGTCAAAAACTTAAGATGTATTAAAATAGTCAAACGCAGAATGTCTCCACTTTGACTGTTGAAATATATTTTATGAAATAATTTTGAGAACATCTATAGAAAAATAAACAAAAAATATGATAAAAGAGTGTGATAAAAAGTTCCCTTCGCAATATGCTAAACCTCCAATTAAATGTAAGCTAGCGATAATTTGAGTCAACTGTAATATTTTTTAAAGGGAACGTACTCGTGTCATGAACAGAGTAGGAATTTTTTTT
>DWQX01005395.1:0-13070 GCA_018245475.1 Pharmacophagus antenor
AAGCTGTAATGGTCACTGTGACTAGCAGCATCTACTTCTCCGAATCCAGCAGCAGCAGCAGCAGCAGCAGCAGCAGCCGGCTATCAGTAGAGCGGAATTCAGGGACACTGTTCTGTAGGATTTTTTTATTTTTTATACAAAGCCACGCTGCACCCTATCGCACTGCTTCCTAATATACATTACCTGTTGCCGGTACCAACCACTAGTCGCGTATAACATCACCGGCTCCAGCACTGCCGTGTATATGGTCCTAACAATCACGGGGTTTAAGCCCCAATATACTTTCGCGGTCCTCACTAATTTTCCATACAGGCCTTGAGCTTTGTGGCACCTATTTATAACATGTACGCCGAAGGTCAATGTTGAGGCCGAGAACCTTGATTTCGTCCGACAGACCAATGCGCACCCCGCCCATGTTTAGGCGTGGAGAGTCATACCCTAACTTTTTGGTTAAGACCATAGCTTTGGTCTTCTGAGGGGGCGAACCTCAACTTGTTTTTGACTCCCCACTTCCTAACACGCTCTAGAAGCGTATTAGCCCGTTCCTGAACTTCAGATCCCTTGTCCAAAGAGAAAATCAGGAACACATCATCGGCAAATGCTTGGACATGATCCCCGTTTTCTTCTACTTCTTTAAGCAGTGGGTCCAAGAGCAGGTTTCAGAAAACCGGCCCACCAATCGATCGTTTCGTTGTCTTCCGGGCGCACTCAACCCCCGCGTACCTTAGGCGAATCCACCTATTTTCAAAATAACTGTTTATTAATCACGTAAGATTCGCAAGACAGTTGGTTCACGCCAGGTTGCAACGTATGGCCGGCCACCACGCGCTGTCGAAGGCTACCTCTATGTTCAATAAGACCATCAACACTGGCTTCTTCTCTTTTATATGGCCTCTAATAATCTGAATATGGCATAGAAGGAGTCTTCGCTGCTGCGCAGCGGCATAAATCTGTATTGCCTCCCACTAACCACCGGTATGGTGTAGTGGTAGACTGCGGATGACCATTTTTTCTAGGATTTCGCCCATAACGGGCAACAATCTGATTGGCCTGTATGATTTAAGGTGCGTGTAGTCCTCTCTCCCCTGCTTCCTGAGCACATCCACCACTGCCACTTTCCACGCCTCAGGAAAGTGTGACAGACACAAACACTTATTGAACAAGGCCAAAAACATTCCTGGGTCCAGGGTGACTGTCGCCAAGTAAATATCTGCTGTGAATCTTTCTATTCCTGGAGCCTTCTTTGGGTTGAAGTTAGAGGCTGCGAGCAGAAGTTCTCTTCCTGAGTAAATTGTGGGTCCAAAGCCTCACCATATGTCTCCTTATTTATACTTTCTGCGTGCAGTCTCACACTTCTCTGCTCCTCGGAATCTCTTCCTCCTTATCCTTTTGATAGAAGGTGTCAATCAGCATATATGCGGATTCTTCTTCTCCTAAAACCTTGCCGTCCTTAACAAGGGGTATATCCTCTTGTCTAGTTGCCGTACGGCTTATCACCTTGTAGATCCCTCCCCACATAGTCTCCCTGTCTTGTTTGCTGCAAAATTCTTTCGGAGTCGAAAGTAGGCTCAGATACCCAGTTTAGAATATGGAACTGCAGCTGGTCTAACACGGCTTTCACTTCCTCACCTCTTCTATCTATCTACTCCCCGGTTTCCCCACCACGTACTCCATGCGTTCACGTCCCCTCCCAGCACCACGTTCCCAGTACCCAGCCTACCTACAGTCGCACATATAGCCTCTAAGTAGGGTTGGATGGGTTTGTCTCTTTCCCGGTACACCGAAATGACACCTATATTCCACGCTCCGGTCCTCAATCTGGCCACACAGATATTTTCCGTTGTTGAATCGGGGCAGAAAGTTATATAAATTGTATCATCGAAAACTATGATTGCAGACTTCATCACTTTTCCCATTGGGCTATTTCTTCCGTGGTGGACGATTCTGGTCCCTGGGTAATTCTTCATCCTACCAATATTCCCTATATACGGCTCCTGCACCATTCCAAACGCAAACTTTAGCCTAGCCGCTTCCTGGATGAGTTCAGCAGTGGACTACTTACTCCTCTGGATATTAGCCTGGGCGACATGGTACCGGTAGCCGTTTATGGGGTTTGTGATCTCGCATGCGCCCGTGACCCTCTTAGCAGTACGCTACCGTCGACCGCGCAAGTGCCTCCCATCTTTTTCTTACGGGACACTGCGCTGAACGAGTTATGGTCCCAGCAGTTCATCTTCGCCCTGAGACAGCTCCTACATGAGGGCGGACTCGCTGAAAGCCACTCCGCCCACCCGGTTATGAGATGCGGACCGCCACAATTACTGCAGCTGCCCGCTGTCTCAGTGCACAGTCGTTTTGTGTGCCCGTATCTGAGGCACCTTGAGCATTGGATGAGGGGGGATTGATTCTCCACTCTCACCGTCTGAAAGTCGACGTGTACCATCTCTACTTCCATGAGGCGGTTCCAAATTATGAACGAAACTCATAATGTCAACGGAGGTAAGGGGGTTCCGAGCTCTTTTTTTCTCCTTCCTCTTTCCTCCCTTATTTGATGTCTCTCCCCTATCTTCGTCGCACTCTCACCGCCCATAAGGGGCTTGTCAAGTTTGCTATCTCCCTCTACCTCCTTAATCAACTGATACATCCTATTCAGTGCCTGAGTAACTTCCGCCCTGATTTCTAACTTCAAGTTAAGGGAGTTACTCAAATGCATCTTTGCCTTAAGAAGGCAAAATCTTACCTTTGCTGATCTGTCAGAGACCCTCCTTTCCTGAGGGACAGCAACGTTTAATTTTGGTGCTGCTAACTTTTTTGAGGGAACGAAGACTTATTTTTTTGCTCATGGGAAACTTTGCCCGTTTCCCATTCTCCCATACTTCTCCTCAGACTCGATGTTGAAGGTTTGGGTGTGGAGTCAAATATGGTGTTAAGATGTGGTCCTGCCACCTCTTTGTTACTGGTGCCATCGGAGGGGGGTTGCGGGTTGTCATGTATGGTGTCAATCTTTTTGGCAGGGCTTCGTATTCCAAACATGGTTAAATATTCGGGGGAATGTGTCCGTTAACTTAAAATGTAAATAACTATTCTATAAGATCAATAGGACCCAAACTATTGTACGTGGTCAATAGGAACCTTACTTAGAGCTAATTGGTCAATAGGGATACGTTCAAATATGATACAATGTTAACTAGTATCCACACACTACAAGCCAGTCGGTGTCTGGTCTTATACACATTGAATAAGCATCTTGACAGGAGTGGGCGAAACGATTCAAGAGAAAAAGAATAAAAAAATTGTGTATGTGCCACACCCCTACCTGTACAACCGCTGCTGCCTAACCGCTCCCTCTTATGTGGTATCAATTTGAAGGTTTCGATGTCCCGAATACGATGGCACCAAAAAACAAGGGCGTTATAGCTGAAGATTTATTTTATTAGCTCTTAAAGATTAGGGTTAAAGCAATAATTTTCTTTTTTCTTTATCTTCGACTGCCGATGTCCAATCTTGAAAGTTGAGCAATCGTTTGACTCAGGGCGACGTCCCCTGTAGATAGACTCCTTCAAAGTCACCCGCGCTCGTGGGGAAGGCCGGCCACGTGGCCACTTATTCGGAAGTTTTTCTTAAATTTCGAAATTTATAGCGTTAGTAGGTACGACGAAGATTCACCAAACGAGGTCAAGAAAACGATATGTCCTCGATCGCTTTCTCGCAGCGTTCGCCTCCGAATAAATTTTTAGGTTAGGAAATGGCGGGTTTTCCTGATTTTCTTGCGAACCACTCCACTTATCTTTGCACAATTTACACCACTGTGTTCGTCTCGGTCTAGCGCTTCTTTCAACATATAATACTCAAAAATCTTAAGCCTAAACTTCAGATTATATTAAAGTCTATAACTTATGCGAAAACCATGAACAACGCCCCATTCCCACTTTGCATCACTGTGATATTAGGTTGTAAGTGTCCATAACAGATGGCGTAAAGTGACTTATGTGTGTTCCAGGCCTATGTTATAACCACTAATATAAACGACGAAATAACTCGCATCCGGTACATAGAAGACAAAGTTCACACTTCGAACACTTAAGTCAGAGTAAGTGAGCTGTAAAGCGGTTAACGTTCATAAAACTTATTAATAGCGATTTATAGCTCTACATTTGAAACGTTAATGGGCTTACTGTCCAGAAGTTTGTGGAGCTGATGAACTTTGGCGCAAATCACTCTACCTGCCCTTAATATCGCGCCTCTAACAGCGTCGGCTATTAATGAATTGTAACAACGCGTGGCAAACAATAGCACTGCAGTATACATTTAATAAGATTCCGCAGCACCCAGCCCGTAGGCAGTGGCTCAATCAAACCTGCCCTGACGAAGATTAATCGAGTTACAGAATGGATGGACCGATCTGGGCCCGATGCTCGTTAGATACTAAGGACGTGTTTTGTTAAACGCGTTATTTCCTACACAACGTTACCCGAATATTTGCGGATATTTTTTTGTGCTGTATCATCATCAACATCCATTGTCTTATGCTAGTTAAACAAAACGTTCTCTAAATTCTCTTTGTAACAAAATAATACAGTGTTCTTAATTTTTTTTTTGTGGGAAAATTATAACTGATTAAAACTATATACAGGCTAGCTGTTCCTGCGATCATCGTACCGCCTAACAGTCAATGAATGTCATGTTAGCTTTTTACTGAACTTAAATTGTTAATTGGTGAACCATTCCTAGTTTCCAAAGATTTATTCATTGTATTACTTTCATAGAATCTTTAAATGAAAGTTTGAAAATGTACAGTAACTTCTATAACGCGAAAATTGAGACCGCGTTATAGGAAAACACGTTATACGAAAAACCTAGTATTACGCGAATTTTTTTTTTTTAATTTTGAAATTTTTTTGTAAAGGATATGTATAGCTTTTTTTGTAAAGCGGAATTCTATCGAATATCGAGAAAAGCCCATGTTATGGACGAATTATGTTTTAAATTTTATAACAACATAATTGATACACTTGCAAAGTTAAGCGCAACAAGTTATAAATTATACAAATCATTCTAAATTTCAAAGTATAGTAATAATATAGCGTTAAAATTATCCGCGTTATATGAAGGATCACTGCGTTTATACTAGTCGCATTATACGAAAACGCGTTGTACGAAGAGGCATTATAGGGGACTTTACAGATTCGGCTTATAGTTTTATTATGTGTATATAAACAAACGTTTCTTTTAATGTTACAGTAATTTGTCTCATTGCAAAGAATATTTTATGAGTTATAATTGATTTGTGATAAATTTAATATCAAACAAATATCGTGCTAGCAATTTCTTTATGGTAAACAAAATGATAGTATTTGTTGTAATTTTTAGATTTGCTACTAAAACGATTTTAATCATCAGCGCCTGTTTGAATGGTTTTTTGTACGTGCCCCTCGGCGTTAAAGAAATATATAATTGTTATTCGGTGTTATGTTTCAGATGTGGAAGCAATACTAAATTTACAATGATAAATTATTATTTTGTCTGCAAACATTAAACGAATTCCATGTCTACTGGTCAAAGTAGTACTTTAAAATTTAATGTAAAAAATGAGCGGCCAATGACATCATCACATATAGTAAACTATATCTAGTCAACGTTCAGTATGTGAGTAAATTTATTATTCTTTATTATTACAAGTATTGTCAATTTACTTTTTTTACTTAAATACGCAGTTTTTGCCAAAAATATAGGTTAGATTTAACTTTCTTGTTATCGTTGAATCCTTTTTATTTGCACGATTAAAAACGTATGTCTTAAACGGTTTGTGCAAGGATAAGCGTATTCTCCACAGTCCTCGTCTATGTCACACATTAGAATTTCGGAATCCACTCCTTCAGTTAATATGTAGATGTAGTTGCGATACCGAAGGTAACCTACCAAGCAGAGCGCCCATTTGTTTAATGAGTATGGACATAATCGATGTTTATGTATAAACGGTGAGTAGGTCGTAATTTCATATTGTCGGCGTGGGTCCCTCTAACTAACCACCAGTATCTTAATAAAGGTTATCAACAGTCCATTGTTATAGCATGATATCATCTATTCTATTTCAGAATAAATAATCGTTTCATGCAGTAGTCGGCAGCGTCAATTTTACTGTTGAATGTCCTTTAGACTATGTTGTGTCGCAACTATGTTGTCACTTATTGTAATTACACCTATTTATCTCATTGTAAATAAACAAGTGCCTATTCTTAAAGCGTTGGATAGACCTAAAGGATCTCTCGCGTAAAATATATAGCTTTTTCTTTCAGCTTATTCGCTTTGCCCAAGTTGTTTAATGACAACTTGATAGTACTGAAAGCGATTAGATTTCAGTTTGTTGCCCATCATGATTACACCGTTAGAGTCTATTGTTACTGAACGGAGTTAAATTAGTTTTTTTTTCATTATTGACATAAAAATCAATATTATTTTCGAAATAACGTTTTTGTTCTCTACTAATAAACTTTTCTATGCCGTAAATTTTGCAAGCAAGGCAAGTTAAAATGATTGAGCTGAAAATAAAAAATTGGACAACATAAACACCCTCAATCATAGAAATAGAAACACAAATTTCAATTAGTGAGAAAAGCTATAAAACGTTATAAGTATTTAGAAGATTGAAAGTCGATTTTATACACAGTAACTTCCATATTAAAAGGTATTAACCACCTGAACATGATATTACATATAATGTTTAAATTATTGTTACCTATTTATTCTATATTAATTGCTTGAAACAAATTTCAATAAAATATTTAATTTTTAACAAGTCAAATAAAAAATTTATTGGTGCGGAAAAAGATAAAAGTTAAATAAGTACTTTTGTACTTGAATCGTTCAATACAAATATTTTAATATCGAAGATACTAGTTGCGCTCCGATCTTTTGTTCTCGGGGCGGCCATTAAAACCCCCAAGTTGAAATAAGAAAGGAAACTTAATGCAAAACGACATCGCAACAAGAATAAGAATCCTCTGCAGGCGGCTCACGTGCGATGTTGTCAACTTTCGCAACACCACCTCGCGGTACTCAAATAGTAAGTAGACTTGAAGGCTGTATAACAGTCGAGGCTGTGACGTTGGACCGAATGAAATATGGCGTCTTTATGATGAAGTTATTCAATATTATATTTTTTACCAAGCGTAGACGAAAAAAATACATCTCAATGCCCTTTGTGACTTTCCTCTTAACCGAATATATTTACTGCTGTAGGTAGAAACCACGCATACTTTACCGACTAGAAGTAGTCGCCTTCGTATATCATTAAATTAAGTTAATTAGTTAGGTTCGCATACCTGTCGCAAAAATCCTATTGTAAGTAAATTTACTATTTTTTTATTAACTAATTACTAATAAATACTAACTTTTCGTTAAGTTAAGTTTACGTGATGCCATATAAAAATTAGTATTTACTGTACTTTTTGTATTTCGAACTGTGATCTCTGACTCAGGTTTTAGAATGTATACTGGCCAAATACCGCAGTCGAAAACACAACGTGGATTTTGATTTAAAATTTTTACTAATTCAGTTCTTTGTTATGAATATACTTATATATAATGGAGGACAAACAGATAAAAGATCAAGTATATAACACAAAATTACTACATCCTTATAAAACACCACATAAATACTACCAACTTGATTTCCAAATAAAATAGATGCTATCATCATATTTGGGATAATATATATGTATTTAATTTATCTTGTGCACTAGAAATTTGTACTATTCTTCTGGATTGAGCAGACCTTGTTATATTAACCGCAAATGTTTATTTGACTAAGTTCTAACCTTAGTACAGTTCTTCTGCTAATATCCACTAATGCTAGTATTTTTTTAACAAAAAAAAAGGATTATCTATAATAATATCATCATGTCTTACATTTCTCTTACCCACTCCAAAAAAGCTTAATTATGGTAACAAACATAGCTTGGTAGTTAGAAACCTAACTCATGTTTCGAAAATACTAATCTCTTAAAGTCTATGGATGTATACATAGACGATGACTTCCAATACGTTTGATACATATTATAAAATCTTATATTTTAATTATTATAAATACTTATAACGAAGTTGTGTATTACAATAATGAATACAAATTTCCACCAGTCAGCCAGTCCTAAACGATTGACGCTACAACCACATCCTTAGTCCTTTCCCATGTTACTTACGATACCTAGTTACGACTGAGCTATTAGCGGAATGGGGATGCCATTGATTTTAGTAGATACAACGGTCGCCTCCGATATTGCGGGACATACATTTTTTTGTAATAAACCCCGAAAATTTTGTAATCAACGCAAAAAAATGTTCTTTCATTCTTATTTTTGCTTAAATAGTAGAATATCGTCCCAAAAATTTCCTCGGATTCAATTACATTTTATACAAAAAAAATCGCAAAGTAAATCAAAAAAACATATCACGTACAGGGTTGTAAAATACTAGCTTTTTTCTATTTTAAGAAAACTATAACCGTTATTGTATCATCTAACTGTAATCAAAATAATTGTTTTATTTTTATCATGTTTTAATTCAATATGGCATACATTACATTTTCATAAGTTTCGTATTTTGCAATACTTGTACTCCTTTTGTTGATGTTACGAATTAAATAAATTTACAAATTAATTTAGCAAGCTTAAACCTCGCCAGGACTCGTGACCATAGTTCGTTGGTTCAAAGACATCCTCAAACCATTCACTCGTACAGAATTTCACCTTGTACTACTGTAGCATTATGCGTCTTGACCTACAATTTTATACGGAGAAATATATAATTTTCAGTTTTGACTATTTCCTCGACATTTTAAAATAATAAGATTTTCAATTCAATTTTTGAAGTTTATTTTTCATTTAAATTATTTTGAATGTCTTTTTCTTTGCAATTTTACATTGAGTAAATTTTTTAAAAGTATTCACAGTTATGTCGTGTAAAAGATAGTTGACAAAGAAGTTTTAAAAATTAATTATGATAATAGCTTATAACATTGATCGTCAAAGACGTATAATGAGCTGCCTTAATCATGAACCCTGTCATGCTGTTGTTTGCTTAGACAAATTGAAACCTTATGAATAATGGTCTTCGGTCAGTGTAATAATCACATAACCATTAAATTTAGTCAGAAGTAAAAAAATTACTGATTTCAGCTTTGACATGGCTGTTATGTATGAGATATCAAAAATAAAGCTTTCTTTAACGTAATCCGTATGCCGAGTGTAAAGGTTAACTTTTTTATGAAGCTGATTTAGCGACATTAACACTAGCTTTCATAAACTTTAACAATTAAAATTTCTTAAACTTTTCTCTACATGTCAGTTTCGTAAATGCATTAAAATTAAATCTTGCTTTATTCGCCCCTTAATCTTTTTATAATGCAATAACAATTTTTAGGAATCATGAAAACGCTCTGTATACTATTAAAGTCTTCTTGAAACATTAACTCAGATTATCTTGGTAGATAACCAAGAACAAAAATACACGGTGGCCTCAAAACTTAAAAAATGAAAGATATATTATCAGTCAATTCTCTAATAGCATCCGAAGTTCTGAACGAATGACAACTGATACCACGGTAGCAATACATCGGCAGTTTTACCCACACGTTACTATAGTGAACTTAACCGCATATCGTTGTTTCTATATGCTATTTTTATAGGCGTGTTTAAGTTTTATTACAGTACCCATCCTCATACATAATTTAAAATAGAATATTCTCTCTTCTCTCTCATCCAAATCTCGTTATAATGTAAAGCGCATTAAAGTGTATCCTAATTTTTATTTTATATTCAAGTGTAAATTTTAGACCGCACATGTGATGTATTGAACTATGCATGGCTATTGATAACTCCGTTGTTCTGTTACGTGTTTTGTTTCTGTATTTAAAATCTATATTCATTTCATTTACCGTTTCAAAACTTTTAATTAATTTGCATAAACTAGGAGTTGAGAAAAAGCATGTATGTAGGTGATACAGTACTTAGCTATGAAGAGAGTTGAGGGTGCATTGAGTAACCAACAACCGCAAAACTTTAATTTTAATCATAACTAAGTTATTGGAATTAAAGTTAGTTAACATACTGACAACTAATTAAATGCACAAATGGAGTAGACTACGAATCATTAACGTGTCTCACGAACAATACAGCATCTGGACCTTGAGAAGATTCCAGCGAAAGAGTAATTATATATCTGATCAGACTATAGGGCGTAGGCGATTAAATACTTAACACTATCGCACAATGACTGCGATGTTAATAGTTAAGCCCTACAAAGAACGATCACAATCAAACAATTAGTCTTAATGCTACTTGAGGCCTGGCTATTTTAATATTCTAAGAAATAAGAAAACACGATAGGAATTCCATTGCTTTGATTTAATTAAATGAAATAATATGGCCACATATATAATTTCATTCAGTAAGAATTTTCCCATTCTGCACTAAATTCCTAATTTGATTGGAATTTATGTGTGCCATTTTTTTCGATGACTTAATGACATATTTTATTAACTGCAATATGTCATTGATTTATTCATTAATAGCCGCAGAAATTGAGACTTGATTAGCGAACCGCGACTACTGCAATTGAAAGCCCTCTCATGATGATAATATAATGTTTATATGTCGATGCACTTCCAACACAACCATAGGCTATATTACAAGCGGGTTGACTATCTTAATAAGGTGACGTTCTGCGTGTATACTCTGTGAAGTTTGAGTTTGACCGACCTTTGATCAAGACCTTTTGCGCGAGTTCTTGTCCGTAGATATTCTATTCTTCTTTATTCGTAATGAACTTTATTTCTAATATGGTTTCATTTTATTACGTTTAAATATGAAACGGCAAATAAATGAGTACACGACCCGTTAAGTTTCTTTCAATGAGCATGTGTGGGGCGCCCAAAGATCGAGCTTTGTTGTACATGTTTGTAACTTTTTCAGGATGGTCAAAACTGTTTTGTAATTAATAATCCCTACCTATGTAGTTAGTACTAATATGACGATCTTACTACCATATGGGCTAATTTTTTTTAAACATACCAATAAGTCCATTTTTCATAAATTGTTATATTTAAGAGTTTACATCGATTTAAAAATATTGGCCAATTGTAATCCATTCAAGTGATGTTTTTTACACTATACACCTTTTAAATTTTATTATAAATATAATTACTAAAATTATTTGAAAAATTAACGTTTTTTTAGCTCTCCATGAACTAATACCGCTTTCAAAAATAACGTATTACAAGAAATAAAAAAAGGAGCTAAATTAATACATAATATTATAAACATAATAAGCTTTACTGAAATTAATTTTTATTTAAAATGTAATAGTTAAAATGTCGACATTTAAATACATGAATAACCAAGTTTAAAACTACTTCGTTAAGAACTTAAATAAAAAAATAAATTTTAAACTCAGTTTTTTTTTACATTTTGCATATTGGAATACGAGTATTTATGGTAAATAGATGATATATAAGGTAATAAACTTATCACATCGTTATATTTCTCTCTTATTGTGCGCTTTGAAGTTTTATAAAGTGGTAACATATTAACTTTGCTGAGGTTGCTTAGTCTTCCCTTTTTTAAAAATTAAAAATTGATTTAAATGGAGGATTTTCTTGCATACAAATTAAAAAAAAATATAAGGTTAATTCCTTTTGAACCTTTTTTTTTTTTGTTTGCGCGGGGAAATGCATTGCTGCACCATATCCCTCCCGTGGGAAGGGGGAGACGTGTGTGGGGCTACCGGCGCCCTGAAAAGGGCACTTTTTCTGGGAATTGGACCAGGGGCTACCCACTAAAACCCCGCGGTGGTAAACCGCTAGTCCTCACTGCTCCCTCTTCCTCCGCCATCCCAGACCCAATCCTCATCACCCGACGAGTCGGGCGACGAAGACGAGGTAAGGGTGGCATCACGGGATGAGCCGGGCAGGGTCATGGGAAGCCGTTCGAATACGACCACGACCCTGCCAGAGGATGCCCGCGTGAGCGGGCCCGCCTGTGTCCTCCCCCAGGTGGTCGGGGGAGGCACGCACCTGCCCCGCCAGTGGACGCAGGAACTGCGTCCACAGGCGGGGCAGGTGCGTGCAATGCGGGCCGCATCGGTGTCCCACCAACGGCCGCCCGCGCACCTGCATTAGGGGGGTGAAGGCGGTCTTGCAACCGCCTCCGCCGCCCCTTTCGTCTTCGGCGGAGCGGGTTACGTGAGTTTACCTCCCTCTTCCGCTCCTCGCCCTCCTTACGGGTCATGACCCCCTCGGCGAAGGAAGACACGGCCTCCTAGACCTTCTCGTCATGGATCATGGCATCCATGACCCGCGGCTGAGAAAGGTCCGGCCCGATCAAAGCCTCAACAGCACGGCGCTGCTCCGACCAGGCACTGCACACCGCGAGGGTGTGAAGTGCCGTGTCATCTGCCGCACCGCACTGGTGACACCTCGTGGTCTTCTCCCTCCCGACTCGGCACAGATAATGACCGAAGCATCCATGCCCGGTCAAGAGCTGCGCCAAACAGAAGGTGAGGAGGCCGTGCCCTCTTCCATCCAGTCCTGTAGGAGGGGCGCTAACGCCTGAAGCGTGTCGAGCCCCACCGACGAGGCCATTAGGTCCTGCTGCCATAAAGACAGCAGACCCGCAAGGAACGCCTGACGGTTACCAATTCGTGATGTGCCGGGTCGCCGCTTTGCGCACGCCGCCCGCCCGCCACCGGTAGACGGACGCCAAGACCTCCGCCTCCAAATGCCAGGGCGGAGTGCTGGCAAGTACGCAGGCGACACCCCGGGTCACAGTGTTGTAGCAGCGGGCCACGCGTTGTGCGATGGCCCGCTGCGGCCCGTGGAGTTGGACGACACTGCCCCGGGTGAGGCAGTCTGCTCATATTGGCGCCCCGTAGAGCGCCATACTCCTCAAAATGCCTGCATACAGCCGCCGGCGTGTTGCACTCAGCCCCCCCAAATTCGGAAGCAGCCAGCTCAATGAGCCAGCCGTCCTGAGGAGCCGAGGCGCCAGGCGACTGAAATGCGGGCGGAAACTCCACCT